>NDXZ01001025.1:52586-64245 GCA_003055125.1 Paykullia maculata
TTTTTAATAAAAATATTTTTCTCTTTCTCTTAATAATAACATTTAAAAAAAGTTGTTTTAAATTTTAACCTCAAGAGTTTATAAAATAAAATTGCAAATGCGAAATTTTTTTTATTTTTGTCATTCGCAATTTTTAAGGCAAAAAATTAATAGAATATTTTAAAAATCTATTTACGTGTAACATGTAGGATTTATTTTATATGAGATAAAAAAACTTTGTTGTTTTTTTCTTCTTTTAATTTTAAAGTGTCAACAAAGTGGTTTCAAGTTACATATTTAATTACCCTTTTTATTAATACCGCATTTTATGTGAACAATGTTGAAATCAGTTTTCGTATTGTTTCTTAGAAATTTGCCTGTTAATAATATTATTTATGTGACATTTACATACATATGTGTAAATCAAAAATTAAATTATAAATTACTTTAAGTATAGTTTTTGCAATGTTACAGGAAAATTCATTAAATTAAAAGTTTTTTTTTTCCACACGCTCAATAAATCCAACCCCAATCATATAACGAAACGTTAAAAATAACAGCTCATCCAGCTCAGCTGAGCTCTGGCTGTCTACATGTACGTATAAGTATTATAAAATGATCATACAATTTTGTAATGTTCAATTATTAAATTGCCTATTAAACGGTTATTTTGTTTTATTATTTGCTGTTTCCCTTAAAAAAAAAAAAAATAAATAAATAAAACATGAAAAATAAACGAAAGAACGTAAACAATAATTGGGCAATAACGTGAATTTCTATTGTTTTTTATAGGAGAAAAAGTCATAAGTGCCGATAATAATTGAGAATAGCAAGCGCTTTTGTTTCAAGTTACGAGATACATTATTTAATATGTTGTGCAACATTGTTGCTAAGCTTTGTCGAAACCCAGCAAGTGCAAAAGTACGTAATGGTTGTTAAACTTTTTAAACCTTCAAATTATTACCACAGGCAAGGGGTTAAAAATGTAAATAATTTCTCTCGTTTTTTTGTTTGTTTGTTTTTAAAAGGTTATTAGGGGCATAACCAAAATTAGCACCTATCATTTTGATGTGGTGACTGACTTATACAAACATATATATGTACATATGTATATGTATATAAAAAAACATTTTATTTGGATAAATTAGAAACAAAACAAGTAAGAGCACTATATTCGGCTGGGCCAAATCTTATTACCCCTTCATCATGTGTAGGTTTGTAATAAGAAGTGTATTTACGTATGTATGAATTTTTAAATATGTCCGAAAGGTCATTTAGGTTCTATATCTAAATTCACTGTCATTAGTTAACTAATGGCAATGGCTTAGCCAATGATATTTTGTTTATAGCTCTTTGTTAAGAAAAAGACTCGTATTAGTTAAGAAAAAGACTCGTATTAGTTAAACAATAGTTTTCAATTTAGTTTACAAATAGTGTGAAATTCGGCCTTAGAAAACTTGATTTTTTTTAAAATGGACATTTTTGTCGATATATGTAGGTTTTTGCTTATATCTTTGCCGATTTCGGGCAAACTATTTCAATTTTTTTTTTCATATGACCCGAAACGGAATGACCTATACACATATATAACAAACATATGTAAAGATTATCCAAAAGCTGCAAAATACAAATTTTTGTTTAAAAAATTTTTGTTTTCACTAGTCGGCGTCTTAATTAGCCTTCACCACTTGTAGGTATGTAATAAGAAGTATGTATATATGTGTGTATATACATATGTTTGTACTTACATGTCCGAAAGGCAATTAAAGTCTTAGAAAACCTAATTTTTTTATGATATAATTTTTTGTCCATAAAGGTTTTTTGCCTATATCTTTGTAGATTCTGTAGTTTATCCAAAAGCTGCCTAATATTTTTTGTGTAAAAAAAATATTATTTTTGTTTCTTATATCGCAGCCGGTTTTCTCGGAAATACTTTCAAAAATTTAATACCACATACAATTATGGGTGACCAATGGGAGCTACAAAAAGTTAACTTCAACCAACACTCAGACAGACGGACATGGCTTAATCGACAAACCTATATATACTCTTTCCACCTGTGGTGAAGGGTATTAGTTATAATCAAATAAATTTTTTGTTTATTTTTGCTTTTGTAAAAACTTTCAAAATTCCACTTAAATCTAGCTTGTGTAATCAATATTCACTTCACTATTCTTAATTCTCTACCATTCGAAGCATAGAGCATAGAGCATAAGCATAGAGTCGATTGTGTTGTTGCTCCTACCAGTTTGTCTTATATTTTCTCTTTGCCCTTTAAATTTTACAAAAAGTAAAACCTAATTTTTACACGCTCTAAACGACACTTATTTGCAGAATAATTTGCTTTCAACACCTAACATTTCATTTCACAAACGTAAAAAGTAAATATTTTGTTTATTTTATGGTTTTCTTTTGCATTGATTTTATTTATAAATTTTTGTGTTTTTGTTTTTTTTTCTTTTAAATAATTTCCATAATTAATAAATAATATGAAATACTTATTCAATTCGATTTGTCGTTGAAATGTTTTCTTTAAAAAAAAAACCTTAATTTAAAACAAATATTGATTTTTATTTTGATTATTTTCGTAGCCAAAATAAACAAATTATGTAAGAAAATTTATTGCTTTTAAGTGTAAATAAAATCTGCATTTAAATAAGCAAAGACAAATGAGTTCATTGTACTTTTCTCTTTTGTTTAACGATCGATTTTTTTGTTTTAAAAGGTAAATATTATATAAAAATCATTTTAATTTTTTTAAGAGTTATAAGCGTTCAAATGATTCCATTAACACCAACATAAATGTAACAAAACAAACAAACAAAATAGAATTTAACGAATTTATTAATTTGAGAAATGAAATTTTTGCTTAAAGAATTATTTTAAATTTTAAACAATTGACACAAACATACTCCCATCACTTGTAAATATTTAAAATATGCTTTTTTACAAAATGTGTGAAAAAAAGATGTGTAATTCCCAGCATTTAAACTTTATTAAGTTTTGGTGATTTTATAATGCATTTTAGTTTAAATTATTTTCCATTAATTATACAAACATTCGCACAGGTGCAATTTAGAAAAAAATCTCGTTTTTGTTTAGATTTTCATGAGCACCTGAATAATGAATGCGGGCGCATTATAAAATAAATACCTACAAGTTTTTACTGGTATTTGCAGCACGTGATTCATATTTGTGTACGTTTTACTTGTCTGTTTATAAGTAGATATAATTATTAGTCAAAGACAACAACTTTTTCTCTGTTTATTCTAATTTGTTTATGTTTGTTTTTGAAGTGGTGTCTTGATTTTTATACCCTTCACCACAGGTGACAAGGGTATATATAAGTTTGTCATTCCGTTTGTAATTTTTACAATGTTCATAAATATATATTTATTTTGGGGCCTTATAGATATACTTATATATATATATATAAATTCCTGTCGTTCCTATGAGGAGCATAGGGCCATAACATAATGCTTTAACCTTATTCCAGCTCTTGTTCTAGCTGGTAGCTTCTACCTCAATTAAGCGACGCCATGTATGCGATGGTCTACCCCTTCTTCGGCTACCTTGGGGGTTCCACTCAATAGCATTTCTTGTTGTATGGTTCGTAGGTCTTCGTAAGACATGACCAATCCAGCGCCACTTCCTTCTAAGGATTTCCTTTGGACATTACGACCTTTATACTTTATATACTGTCCGCCTGTGTGAAAGACTTTGGATCGATTTTTAACCCTTTTTCCGTGATCCAATCGAGCTGAATTTTTGCAAGCAGACTCGTCTGTATCACGTCAAATTTAAAAAAAAAAAAAGATTTTTATCAATTCTCAGATTTTTCTGAATTAGTTTTTTTGAAATATTTTAAAATAAAAAAAAATATAAAAAAATAATTCTGACGTGTACATGAAAATCGCCGATACACGTGTATTTTTATTTTTTCTCCCCTTTCCGAAAAAGTATATTTGGTTCATAGGACAGAATGTGTGTAACGCGGTGTTATTCACAACTTGCATGTGTAGATATAGGGTTAAAGAATTATATTTTATTAAAAAAAAAAACAGTTTTCTCTGAAACCCAAATTAAATTGCCCGGAAACCATGTTTAAATATTCGAAACATTCTTATAAATTATTTAACCAAAAAGAGATTTTTCTTTTATTTCTTATAAGTCATATTGAAGTTGCAAGTTTGTAGCTCCTATTGAAAAATTATGCATAAATTAAAATTTAAAAAATATGGACAAAATACAATAAACTAGAGATATGTATGTAGTCTTACATAAGCAATCAAAAAAAAGAAGCAATAAAATAAAATTATTATTTAATATGTATTTATTATAAACATCCTTAATGCATATTAAATTTGCGTCTCATACATCTTTATAAAACAATTTTATATTCTGAATGCAAACTAAGAAAGTATAATTCATCATTCATGATCATACGATCATTAAATGCAACCAAATATGTAAAAGAACACGGCCAGTTGGAAGATTCCATTAGTCAGTCAGTCGCATACATACATATGTATGTATGTGTGGGTATGTATGCATTCAATCACTTTGCCCAACCGTACTAAGTCCGCCCAAATTGACTAAGGAAATTTGTTTTTCTTCTTCTTTTTTTTTTGCCAACTAACTCGTGTCATCAATTATGGCAAACAAACAAACAAAAAGATTTGCGATAACAATTATTTTTTAAACAATTTTTAAATTACAAAAACAAATGGGCATTAAATGTAAATGTTTTTAGGTACAAAAACAATGCAAATTGTAAATTAAAATAATAATAAAAATGTACATGCATATGTATGGATAACAAAAATGTTATCAAAAGTCATATGTTTGTTATTCTATAAGCCCTAAGTTTTGACATTTTGATGCATGTATTTATTGCCCTGTCATGATAGAAACGTCTTTTTTAATTCCACAGTACTTAACATAAATATATTAATTATAAAAATGATATCTAAATATAAATTTATATGTTTCTTGTTAAACAAAAGAAAGAAAAAACTGATATCCAAGTTATAAAACCAAATTTTTTCCTTTAATAAATAATGAAACTCATGATCAAATTAATTTTCCTTTTACAGCGTAGCTGATAAAATAATAGGAATGATTTATAGGAAAATAATATTATTAAAACTTGATAACTTTTAAATGCTTGCAAGTTAGAAAACAAATCACTGCTGCTGGATATTTGAAAGAAAACTTGATTAAGAATTTTATATAGAAGAATAATTTATTTTCCTTAAGGATAAAAATTGTTTGGCATGTTATATTTGTTGTATGTTAAGTTATGATGGTAAAAATAATGATGTTTTCTACAAATGTTAGGAAACATTAAATTTATGCAACTTCTTGCAGCAAATTTAAAGAAAAAAGTATAACAATTCCACTTTTAATGTTTGAATATTTATACTAAAAAATATTAATTCGTAATAATACCTAATTTAAGAAAAAAATGTATTAATTTTTTAAATTGTTTTTAAGCCCCCAAAAAAATTTTTTTTCGAAAAATCAATACATGGCATTAACACTTGAAATTGATTTTGGGCATATTCTTGACAAAGCATATCCTAGGATTCCGATTTCGGGCAACTTTTTTGAGCATTGGTGGCCATATGTCACAAACAACACGAACAATGTTGGCCTCCTAAACATCAATTGTTGTTACTTTAACAGCATAAACCTGTGACTTCACATGAAAAGGAAATAATCGAGATAATAATCAAAATCAACTTATTGCCAAATTTAGATTTTAATAAGTCGAGGGTTGCGGTCGCCGTATGGCACATAGCGGCACCCTGTTGAAACCACATCTCTCCCGGATCAATATCATCCCTATTTTTTATCATTTTTTAAAAATTCATTTATTATGGTGGTAACGATCTCTATTTAGCGTAACGCGAGCTCCGGCTTCATTTTTAAAGAAATAAGGTCTGAGGATTTTTTCTATATCATAGAGTCTGCAGGGTCGGTTGTTGATTGATTTCATTCCATATGCCTTAATTCTATTTCTTAACAAACCCCCCATCACTAAACACAGTTATTGCACTTTATTTAAATTATTATTTAATAAAGTACCTTTTTAAAATTTCCCCTATCATTTCTTCTTTTTTTAGGACCTGATAAGTGGTTTATCGACTATCCCGATGCTACCGGTACACGTCAATCGCCCGTAGACATTAATACTTGCATCTCTAAAAGAGGCAGAGATTTCAAAGTAACTCCATTGACATGGAAATATGTACCAGAGCACACCAAGAGTTTAGTAAATCCTGGCTACTGTTGGCGTGTGGATGTCGATGGCACTAAGTCCAAATTGACTGGTGGACCTTTGGGTAATAATATCTATAAACTGGAACAATTCCATTGTCATTGGGGTGGCAGTGATTGTAAGGGTTCGGAGCATACAGTCGATGGTGTAGCATATGCCGGTGAATTGCATTTGGTGCATTGGAATACCACTAAATATGCCAGCTTTGAAGAAGCTGGTGCCGCCCCCGATGGTTTGGCGGTGTTGGGAGTTTTCTTAAAGGCATTTAAATTTCATTAAATATTTTTTTAATGCAAAAGTAAATTATAAAAATTTATTTTTTTTTGCGAAAATTTCTAGCCTGGCATGCACCACCAAGAATTCGATAAAATCACCAGCCTTTTGCGATTCATCAAACACAGGGGTGATCGCATTACTTTGCCCTATTGCTGTGATCCTGCTAAGCTTTTGCCTAGAACTACCACCTACTGGACTTATGAGGGTTCCTTAACCACACCACCCTGCTCGGAATGTGTCATTTGGTTGGTCTTCAAGACACCCATTGAAGTGTCGCACAGTCAGTTGGAAGCCATGCGCGATATGAACTCTTATGATGTACAAGAACAACGTCCTTGCGATGAATTGAACGGCAAAGTAGTTAATAACTTTCGCCCTCCATTGCCATTGGGTAATCGTGATTTGCGCGAATGCGGCGAACATTGAATGGCAGCAGTGCAAGAGAGAAGAAATGACAAAGATTGAGTGATTTTGTGGAGTTTGAAGTATTTTTTTAATGACATTTTCTTTTGTAACGTTTTTGTTGTTCTTCTTTTACACTTGTTGTTTTTTATCACTCATTATGACCGTTATTTAGTAATTTAATTATATTTATTAAAAGTTGAATAAAGCATTAAAAAAAATCTATAGATTTATTTTCTACTTCAATAATTTTGCGAGACAAATTTTATAACTGTTTTGAAAAGGGTTGCCAGTCTTGCTTTTTCTAAAATGCTTGCAAATAAGTGAAAATTTGTATGGTATTAACAGTGGTAAACCTTTAAAACACTTTTTAATTGGTGTAAACAAACTAATGACAGTGAATCTGGACATTATGAGTTTAAAAAAAAAAATTCGTAAATGATTTATTCCAACAATTTAAAATATGATCTATTCAAACTACATAAAAATTATTAAAAACGGCTTAAAAAACACTCATCAAGAAAAGTCGCTGAAGGGGTATTATTTTTCCTTGACAAAAAGGCGCATTTATAATTGTTTAAATCGCGCAGAGGAGCCATAAAAAACTGCCCTAAAGGGTATGCGGCACAGGGCTTTATAACTTCTAATGAAGACAACAACAAATGTTTCTTTTATGAGTAGCTACTGCAAAGATACGCGCGTCATTCATTTTAAAGAAATAAAACGAAATTTTATTGCTGAGATTAATAAAATTTTGTTTTTTTTTTTCATTTAAAAGTAAAAGTAAATAAATAACACACTTGCCGAAATATGTATCTATTTATACATATTAATGGTTGTATGTTTGATTACCATAATAAAAGTATAAAACAAAAATAAATAAATCATTTCAGTCATATTCTTATCAGTCAAAAGATAAAAATCTTTAAAATAAAAATAAAAAATTAATTTAAAATTAGCAATACATTATTCCTGAGTGAGTTTTCGTTAGGAGGGTGTTTGCAAAAGTTGTCAAAAAATGGAAAATAATAAATTCTAGAATATAAAGATGGTCATGGAAATTTTGAAAAAAAGAGTGCGTTTGAGCCGGCAAAGCAAAGCCCTAATGTGCTACTCAACCATTTTTTATAATCGAAACTGTTTATATCAACATGTTAACTGTTTTATACAATTGCAAGCAAGTAAAATCGTCATTTTTGAAAATATTGCACTAATTTTTTGTGACGAGGTGTATTTGTGTAAATGTATTGATTATTGTATCAATACATTTCACACAAATACTTAAATACATTTCACTTGATACTAAAAAAAGTTAATTTCGAAAAAAAATGCGAGTTAGGGCCGTTCTATCTGAGACAAACGATATATAAATAACGAACGATCTACTTATCTGGGCTCAAATCGTCACATCCGTGTTCGTATCGACAATCGTACGAAGAATAATTACGTTATACGTCTATCGTCGAATCGTAATTTTTTGTTGATTTCAACTTTAGCAGTATACTTTTAGGTGCTTTATTTTATTGGAACAGTTAACCTATTAACCTATATAATCGATATTTAAGTACCCAAAAAAGTTCTAGCGCGGATGCGATAAGAGGTTATTGCTGCAACTTACATTTTCATTTAGAAGTAGAGATTGATTAGCCTAAACAAAATTAAAACAGTAAAATATTTTCCTTTTAACCTATAGTTTCAATATGGATAATTTTTCTTTTCGAATGCGGTAATTGTTCATGGCGTTGTCGAAAAGGTCCACACCCTCCATGTGAAGGATATATTGGTTGATCAAATTGTGCTGTTCAATTGCAACAAAATATACCTTCTAAATTAGGTATTTTCCCGACAAGACCATTTTGGTTGTGTTCCCTTATCGATTTTAGAATTGCAATGTTAATGAATTAAATTCGACGTCGCCAGATAATCTAATACATAAAATTCACGTGTCACAGTGTTTGTTACCAAACTTCTCCGAAACCGCTGAACCGATTTCAATGAAATTTTGCATACACATTCTATAGGTCTGAGAATAGGTTTATAACTATTTTTTATATTCCTTAATGAAGTGCGCGTGGCACTTCCCATACAAAGTGAATTTTTAAATTCTGCTCACGAGGTCGTATGATTATGTAAATTTATATGTTTTTAGTACGTTACGTATACGGCCCTATGTTCCATTGGAAATTAAACGTCTAATAAATATATATAAAAATAGATTAATAATTTAATTTTTTTTTACTCAAATAAGAAAAACTAATTCTTTAAAATAATAAAAAAAATAAATCACACCAAAGTCTGTTGGGTATTTTTAAATACACATGTCCTATCCCAAGTGTGTGAAGAGGTAAAATTTTTTATCATCCCAACCTTCAGGTACATACATATATACAAATTTCGTCAAAATCGTACAGCCCAATTTATGGGCAGGCATTAATGGGTTAATGGCATATTAAAGATATTTTATTTTTATTTTAACACCATATAGCAATGCTAGCGATTGATCCACTAAAGCCTCTTCTAATGAAATTCCCTCCAAAGCAATATGCATAGTTAAAAGGACCATCAAACAGAAACATCAAAGATTTTGTAGTTTTTTTTATGCAAACATTATATACATACATATGTACATTTTTCCACATTTTTACATTTAACAGGTGACCCAAATGCGTTAATTATAACACTTTTATGAAAACTTATTTATTTACGAATATTTTCAATATGT
Organism: Paykullia maculata; assembly: GCA_003055125.1. Lineage (NCBI taxonomy): Eukaryota > Metazoa > Arthropoda > Insecta > Diptera > Rhinophoridae > Paykullia > Paykullia maculata. Next base: position 62,249 of record NDXZ01001025.1, read on the forward strand.
ACTCGAACACCTTTTTGTTAACATACCGTCTTGACTAGCCATCGTCATGTTCAGCCATTGAACAAGAATATAAAAACGACTCGTCTGGACCGTTACTATTCGTGTTTTGTTCTTGTTCGACCAACGATGCCTGGGCATAAAATATAATTTTAAGTTTGACGTTTTATTGATTATGAAAGAAAAGCTATAAAAAGCTTAAAAAGGAAATTTTAAAGACATTACATTTGTTAAACAAGTATAAAAATGTTAAATTGTATAAAATTTATTAAAATATATCGTGTCAAATTAATAAACACCACGAAAAAACACCGATGAAAATCAGAAAAATAGGCAAGGCATGAACATCAGCACGTTCTCTCCACATGTCGAAATGTAAACAAACTTTTTACAGCTCTTTGCCGACGTTTTGTTCATGTACGAACATATTTCTGGCTCGTCAAGACGTAGTGTAACGGATGAGTGTTCGTATAAATCATACGTTCAGTGGTTCGTTCACGTCTGTCATAATACAAAAAATGCCTTTTTACGAAACGAGTTGTACGTTCACGGATGTGACAATTTGAGCCCTGGACAGCAGCTAAACCTATATCTGTCCGGATTAAAGAGGTTGTACTAAAAATATTCTATAGTTTGAAACAAGCGATTTGGTTTGATACTTTTTAATTTTTTTTTTTTTAAGAAAACACTTTGACTTTTAGTTTTATTAAAAAACAAAATAATTTTATTGTGATGGAAATAGAAATACTTACAATATTTATAATTATGTATTACAATTATGTTTTGTATTTAATTATAATATTTTTTTTTTTTTTTTTGTTAAGACTTTTTTAAGATCTTGATTTTTTTTTTGTGTTTCTTTTTCGGTTTTGGAAAATTGTGGCCCCTAAGCATTAAAAAAGACTGTTTTTAGTTTTATTTTTGTTTTCATGTTGGTTGTTGTTTTTTTTTTTTTTGTTAAATATCAAAATTCAATATGTTTTTTAAAGTTGTTTTGTTTGATGACAAATACAATTAATAATACTAATTTTAATAATAATCATAAATATAATAATAATAATGTTTAAATAATACATAATAATAATTAATAATAATGAGTTTTCTTTTCTTTTTTTTAATAATAATTATTATTATTTATTATGTGAATTGATTTTTTTTTCTTTTTCTTTTTGTTTTGTTTTAAGGTATAAAAAATATGTATGTATGACTTTTTATTATTATTATTATTATTTTATTTATGAGTATAATATATTTTTGCATTTTTTTTTCTTTATAATAATATATTCAGTAATAACATTCACATTTATTTTTTGTGTTTAATGATTTTTATTTTATTAATAAAATAAATAATAATATTTTAATAATAATGATAAAAATCTATACACAAATGTCTGACTAAATGCAAAATATGTTTTCTTCTTTGTTTTTGTTTTTATGTTTTTTTTTTTTACTTTAAAAATTTTAATTTAATAATTGCTCTTAATGGTTTAGTTTAAATTAATTTTTTTTTATTGTAATTATTATTTAATTTAATAAATATATTTTTTAACCATAAACATTTAAAAATATTCATGTTTGATCTAATTTCACACATATTGAATTATTTTATATTAATTAAATATTTAGTTTATTTTTATTAATCTTATTTCTTAATGCTTTTTGTTTTAATTTAATATTTAAACCTTCAAGGAAGTAAAGTAGTGGCTTTTAGAAATGTTGTTTTAAAAAGTTTAAAAAAAAATGTTCACATTTATTTACTCTTGTTTAGGGTTTATTTTTAACTTTTATTTTAGATTTTATTGAGTTTAAAGATTTTTTTTTTTATTAATTAAACGATTTTTTTTAAAGAAATTTCATATGTAACTTAAAATGCTTAATAATTTATTTCGTTGAAAAGGTGGGGTTTAGAGTTTTATTCCGTTATTTCCTTTTTTTTTAAATAGAAATAAAAAAACATTTTCAATATATATTTTGTTTTACTTTGCTTTTGTTTTTTTTTT
>NDXZ01001025.1:64263-86697 GCA_003055125.1 Paykullia maculata
TTTTTTTGTTTGCCTATTAAATGTATAAAAATAATTAACTGTTTTAACAAAAATGTTTAAGACTTGATTTTTTTTGTTTAAAAAAATTTCGGTAACACCCTGTATTACTACGCAATTATTGCAATTTAAATAATTTTAACTATAACAGAAAAACTTAAAAAGAATATAGTATAAAATAACATTATATTTTTTATTAATAATAATAATAATTAATTGATTTAAATTTAATTTAATTTAATTTAGACTTTAAAAGAAATGACTAGTTTTGTTTTCTGGTAAATGGGCATAACTTTTGTTTAAATTTTTTTTTTAATATGTAATAAAAGAAACGTATTTTTTTTGTTATAAATATAAAAATATTAAGGATAAAATGTTATAAGCTACTAAAAAATGTATGACGTTAAAGAAGATATATTTATAAAATATTAAAAAAAATAATTATAATAATAAAAATTTTAAGGAGAAATAATAGTGTTGAGCTCCAGTTTTTATTTTTGGTTTTTTTTATTTAAATAATTTTTTAAAAAATATGAAAATTATGGAAATTAAAAACTATTAAAAGATATATATTAAGAGATGAATTTAAAGTATTTTTTATAAATTAAATACAAAAAGTCTATTTAAGGTAAAATAAATATATAAAATAAATCTCGCATATTTAGATAAGAATTTTAAACATTTAATGGTTTAAAATTTTCTAGATTGTTTCACAAATTACTCTTAATGACAAGAGAGAATAAAAAAATTACAGGTAATCTGTAATGTAATTATTGCATTTTAGACTTTTTTTATTTGTTTAAGAAAATATTATAAATAAATATTATAAAATTAAACTTGTTTTAAAAAGTTGAGGTTAAACTACGTACTAAATAGAAGAAGCAGAAATTTTAATTAATTAAAAAGCATAAAAAAATATAAAAAAAAGGGAAATAAATTTGTGTTTAAAAGCAGTAAAATTTAAAGGATTAACATCCATATTTTGCTTAAGGGCCATTTTTAAACTTTTACCATATGATTTTCAAAAGCTGTCATTTAAAAGAAGAAAAAAAATGTTCTTCAATCTAACCTAAATAATTTATTAAAAAAGTTTTGAAAACAAACAACCTTATTGAAATTGATATCATATTAAATGGGCTTTGATCTCATTTAATTTTAAAGAAAAAAACTTAATATGAGACACAAATTCATTTCGATTAGAATAAAAAAAATATAAAAATACATTTTATCAAATAAAAAAATCGCTAAATAGACAACACTACATGGAAAATAAGTAAAGAAAAAAATTCTAAAAAATTACTTTATAGAAATAAATAAGAAAAATCAACGGCATACATTTTTTAGTTATTAAGCAATAACAATAAAATAAATAAAATAATTAATATTTTATTAAATACAAAATATTTAATTAATTATAAAAAAGATTTAATAATAAGAAAAAATGTACTTTTTTTATATAAAAAATTCTTAACAAAATAAAAAAGAAAAACCTTTAACTAAGCATGTGGACACAGGAAATTGTTTATAAATTTTTTTTTATATTATTTTTTGTAAAACTTTAGTTAAAAATAAATAAAATTACTAAGCGGTGGCGATTGTTTATAGATTTAATAATTTTATCTGTTTTTTTTAAATATTATTTAGCTTAAAAAATATATATAGAGTTAGTTATGGATTTTATAATAATATTTAATTATATATATTTTTTCTGTTAAGTTATACACATTTAATGCTTAAAATTTATTAATAATTACAACTATTAAATAAAAAATAATATTTCTTTTAAATACAAATGCAAAGTGTATATAAATGTATAATAAGTATGATTTTGTTTTAATAATTTTATTTTATTTATTTATTTTTTTAATATATAAAAGCCAACAACAACAGTAATTTAATATATTTTATTTTAGAATACTACAAGTTTCATATAAAAATATGTTTAAGTTCTGTTATTAAAATCAAAAAGAAAATAATGAAATTAAAAATAAAAAATAATTATAATAAAAATTTAATTGTTTTAAAATATTTTTAGAGCCTTTTTTTTAATTTGTTTTAAGCCATTTAAAAAAAGGTGTCATTAAATGTAATTTTTATTTTCTTCAAGTCTCAGTTTTATTTACTTAATTGTTAAATTTTTCTCTACTAGTAGGTATGTATTTGTTTGTGTGTGTTTTGTTGTTTTTAGTTTGCTGTGTGTTTTAAATGTAAGAGAAATTTAAATGAGTGTATTTCAACCGTTATTTTTATTCTAGAGCAGAAGATATTCTCAATATCATTTAAGAAGACATTTTGTTTATATGTACCGTTAACCATGTTGCTGGTTTTTTGTGGGTGTTCGGTTGTGTTAAGCGGTTTGTAAAATGGTGTTTGTTTTAGCTTTTTATTTGTTTGTATTTAAATATAAAAAAAGTGTTAAGTTTAAAAAAAAAAAGGATTTCTTTTTGGTTGCTTCATTTTTTTCAATTTTTCGAATTTGAAAAATTCCCTAAACGAGTCTCAATGTTCACAAGATTTTTGTTTTGTTCAATTAAAATCAAATTAAAATTAAAAAAAGTTTAAAAATTCTTATATATTTTTGCATACATTTATGTATGTATGTATGTATGTATTTTATGTTAAAAAGTAATTGGTTGATTTTGTTAAAGATTTTTGTGTTTTGTTTTTTGTTTTATAAGTATATTTAAGCAGTCTAGATGTTTACATTTTTGTTGTAATAAAGACATTTTTACTATAAAATCTAATTCGAAATTTGTTAATATAGTTTTAGATATAAATAGTTATTTACATAAATATTTGTTTAAATTTTTGGCTAAAACGAAAACTAAATTTGAGATCAATTGAAAAAAAGTAATAGTTTGAGAAAATCAAAGTTTTATAAATAAAAAAAAAAGCTTAAGGATTAGAAAAGCTTAAAAGTAATAAAAAAGTATTAGATGAACCGAACACCAAGGTTAATTTTTAATAGTTTTTTATTTAGTTAAAAAAAAATTAAAATCCTGTTTTAATAAAGTATTTTCTTAAATATTAAAATCAAAATTTTTACCCCCATATTAATATAAACTTTTAGAAAAATTCCTATACAAAAGGTTTTTATAAACATTAGAGGTTAAAATATATAATATTTTGCCATTTTTTTTGCCAAAAAAAAAGCAAACGATTTAAGCTTAATAATTTTTTCATTAATTATGCTAAGGGCGATAGAAAGTGTTTTTGTTTAAGGAATTATTAGCGCAATATAAATTAAAAAAGAAAACAGAGTATTTTTAATAAATTTTATATTTGCAGAAAGTTAAAATAAATAATTTTATTTAAAAAAGATATCTATATTCTCTCTTAAAAAATTTCGATAAATTTAATCTCAAAGGTTTTCTTGAAAAAAGATCGCTTTTTTTATTAAAAATTTTATTAAAAAATTCTATAAATAGACATTTTTTTTTTTTTGAAGACATTTTTTTATTAGAAAAAATTTTTCCATAAAATATTTAATTATTTCCGTTTAGGAAAATGTTTTATTAAATTCTTTATAATGGAGACATTTTTTATTTATAGATAAAATTTTTATTTACAAAAAAAAAAACGCTTAAAAAATGAATATTCGTTGGTAATGTAAAATATTTTTGATTTTTTTTTTTTACAAAATAAATTTTAACATTTCTGCAAAGTCATAATAACTGCAACATTTGCCAATAAAAATAACCCTGGTGTTCGACATAAACTTAAACCAAACGGAGTAGTTGCATCAAACTTGTGTCTTGAAACTAAAGCTACTGCGAACAGTTCAAAACAAATTTTAAAACATTTTCGTAAGATGATTGTAGCTTCGTTAAATGTTATGTCAGACGTTATTACGCATGGATGATGAAATAGTATTACGTATATGTCTACGTTACAAATCAGTTTACATATGTATATGTATGTTTTACTTAGCAAGGGTAAGTACAAAAAGGTATTTTACAGTACATTTAAAGTCACGTTTCGAACTGACCCAATAAAATGCAATTCTTTATACATCTTAACATTAAATCGAACTTTTTTTACTTACAAAAACGTAAGATATATAAAAAGAAGAAGGCATGTTTAAGCGTGTTAAAATTTAGAATAGTTTTAAATACTTTTGAGTTTAAGCAATTTGTGGAAATTGCATCAATATAATGCTAAAAGTAAAGAATATTATTGAAACTATAAAACGTTTGTTATTAAGAAACGCGTAAAAAATACTGTTAAAAATCGCTAGATGAACTGTTAAAAGTATGCTGTTGCAATTACTGTTAATTAATATTTTAAGACCTGATGGCACGTTTACGTTTTTTAAGTAACTGGAAAACATTACGTTATATTACAGAACATTAACGGTTATGTAAATTAAGTCATTAAGTCATAAGTCATTAATGTAAAATACATTTCATTTAAAACCAGCTTAAGAAATTGCATAATTTGCAATTAGCCATATGTATAAGAATATTCTAACGAAAAAGTTTAAAAAATAATTTCTGTTAAAATAGAAAAAAAATAATATTAATAAAAATATAAAATTTTTTCAGCAGATATTTGTTCAATATAAAAATAGTATTTTTTTTGTTTAAGTTGTTTTTGCGTTTTTTTTTCTTCTTCTTCTTCTTTACAATACAAATATATAGGTAACATTTAAAATTACAAATACATATTTATTTAATTTTTTTTTGTTGCAATTTTCTTTAATTAAAAATATTATGTTATTTTTTAAAAATCTTTTTTTTCTGTTTTTTTTTTTTTATTATTTATATATATTTTGTTATAATATTAAAAATCAGTCAAGAGTAGTGAATTACATATTATATTATTTATATTTTAGAACATAGGTAAGTGTGTATGCATGTATATACTTATATGTGTGTATAAATATATAAATGTATGTAAATGTATATGCCAGTGGGGTTTGATTTAATGGATTGTGATTTGGTTATGATGGATTTTTTAATGAAAAAGACAAAAGAAAAGTCCATGTGTTTGTTTTATAAATCACAAATATTATCAAACTACAAAACATTTTTTTAAAAAAAGATTTCAACAACGGTTTTTCTCTTTAGTTTTTTTTGTATTTTAATTTTTGCCTTAATTTGAATTTTTATTTAAAGTTTTTTCTTAATGAGTTTTATAATGTTAATGATGAAGGAGGATGTTTGATTAATTTGTAAATGAATAAATGAATGAATGCAATGATGACTAATGCAGGATGAGTAATGTGTTTGGAAAGGTGTAAGAAAGAGAAATTGAAATGGAAAATTTTTGTTTTAAGAAATTAAGAAAGATTTTTATTTATTTTTAATTGCGCAAGTTTTTTTTTTAAAAAATATACTACTCAAACAACAATTCATTTTTATTTATTTTTTTTTTTTTTTGAATTTTCCCATATATTTTCTTATTTTAATTGTTATTAAACTTTTTCTCTATTATTATAAAAATGTTTGCATTATTCCATTTTTTTCGTAAGCATTTGTTTGTTTTAAAAAAATTTTTTTTAATATTTATATTATTCAATATGATATATGTAATTTTTTTTTTTTTTTTTNNTTTTTTTTTTTTTTTTTGGTAAAAAATTCCTCAACATGTGTGTTTTTTTTTAAATATTTTGACGGACTTTTTTTATTTTTTTAAGGTTAATTCTTTGTCTCTGGTTTACAAATTGGTGTGTGTATGTATTAATATGTATGTATATAAATATATGTATATAAGTAGGTGACTGTGTACATAACATGTAAAATACATAAAATACCTACAAAAACATACTACTAGTCGCCTTAAATATATATATATAATAATTATTAATAATAATATTTAAAATTTAATTAAACACTATTTTAAAATGTTAAGCTAGTAATACTTAGATTCTTTTATTATTAAGATAAATTCCAAATAATAAATAATATTGTTTAAAAAAAAACGATAAACATATTTAAAAAGGCTTTAAAAGGTTAATGGCATGTTTGGAAAAACATCAGTTAAGGGAAATTTGCATTTCAATGTAACATTTGAAATCATACAAAAATTTTACAAATATTTTTATTTTATTAAAATATTTAATTCATATGGCATCATCATTTAATACAAAATGTCTTGCACTCTGTTTTACTTTCTTAAGCTCTAACTTCTCTCTGTTTTTTTCCACCATTTTGAAATGGAGTAAGAGATAGAGTGTTTTAGCAATTACACGAATTGAATCATGGAGAAATATTTAATATTTTAGACTTGAATGGTTTAAAAATGCTTTTTCCTTTGATTCCTTATGTTTCAAACTCTTTAATTATGCAAATTTTTTGTTCTGTATTCATTTTTCTTGAAGGAATCTTTTATTCGGTTCGTTAATATTCAAGGAAAAGGAAAATAATTATTAAAGTTGCTTTTTAAAAACAAGTCATTTCAACCTTTACATGCCAACATAATTTCAAAGTTCTTTTTTAGTACTTAATATGAGATTTTTTTAGCTTTAATTTAAAATGTAGTCTTTGTTTTTTAATACTTTTTTTTAAGTTTTAAATTTGCCTTTTTTGTAGAGGGAGAAAATGGTGTGTAATTTTGGTTTTCTTTTTTGTTTAACAACATTTATCAAAAATATAAACTACATTTCTTGTTTTTTTTTGTAACATTATTTCACTTGTAATTATCTTTCTTTATTCATTCTATATAAAAAACAAACAAAAATCTTTTTTCTTTATTATTTTGTGCTTTTTTTCCAACAAACATTTTTTCATCTTTAAACCGTCATAACTTTATTATAATTTTATTTTTTAATTTCTCAGTTCATTATTTTTATTTTATTTTTTTTTTTGGTGAAACATTATGTATAAGTAAATATGGAAAAGAACAAAATTCCCGAACAGTTAAAAATTTATATATATTTTTTATTTTTCTTTGTTTTTTCCCTTTAAAAAATAGTAAAGATATTTGTTTTATTTAATACTTTTGATAAATATTTAATTGTTTGTTTTTTTTTATTTTGGTTTTTGCAAAATTTATTACACAATAACATTTCTCAGAGTCTAACAGTTAAAAAGTTGTATGTATTTTGAAAACATGATGTGGTGGTAAGGATTAGTAGATTAAATTGAGTTGCGTAATTTATTTCTTTTGTAATAATTTGTGTTTTATTTTTTTTTCTTTTTTAATTTTTACATATACAAAATAAGTTGGAAACAATTTTGCAAGTTTATTAATTAAAATTAAATTAAATATTTAATATTTGCTTGTATTCTTTTGTAAAATAAAATAACAACAAAAAACAATAATAGTGTAAAGGAAAGTAATCGTAAATCATTTCAAGCATAGCGAGTGCAGTAACACATTTCGCAAAACTGTTAAAATACAAAAAATCGCTGAAACACCAAAAATTTGATTATATGTTTTTATTATAAAACTTTTTTAAAACAAAACTCATTTAAATGCAAAAACAATGAAAACTAATAACGAGTAACGCAAAATCGACAAATTAAAAAAGCGCCGAAAACCAAAAAGTCACTAAAGCAAAAAAGAAATCGCTTAAATACGAAAACCTCGAAATATTATTATTGTAAAAATAACGGTTTCTTTGTTTTGGCGATTTGTTTATGTTTTAACGTTACATTCGTATTTTAGAGCTTTTTTATTTAAGGGGAGTTGAGACGATAACCCATGTGAAATCTAACAAAAAAAAATTTAATCTGTGTGATAAAAAAGAAAGGAAAAGTTGTATGATTTTGTTGAAATGAAACAGCCAAAAAGCATCCCTGATCTAAGGATGTGTGTGGTGTTTTTAAAAATTTGCAAAAAAATAAGGAGAGTAATAATAGCTGTCAAACTTTTAACTGCAATTTCTTTAAATGTCGGACAGTTTTTCTTTTAACATATTTATTTTAGAAGATATTACACGTGCTCTTCTACACAGAATTTTGACATATATCGTATTATTTGCTCTATACAAAATTGGGGTAATTAATTTTTTTTAAATATTTTGTAATAGATGTTAAAATTTTTTGGATATTTAACGAAAATTTAAATGTTATTAATTTTCTTGATTTGTTTCCAACTTAATCATAATAGTTATTAAAAATTATTTATTAATTGTTCATTAATATAAATATAAATAAATTATTACAATGATTCCCTTTTATTTGTTAATATTATTTTGTTTTTCTTTTATTTTTATTTTAAATATTTAACATTCACATAAAAAGCACAATATGTATAATTATGGCCATAATTGTTTCATTATTATTGTATGTATGTATGTAGATATATAAAAAAGTGTTTTTCTTTTAATATACATATATAAGTATATAGTTTTTAATATTATGTAATTTCTTCTTTTGGGGCTGCTTTTTTAATAACTTTTTTTCTTTTAACTTGTTTATTATTGCAAATGCATACTAAAAATATTTTATCGATTTGTGTTGTTTATTTAAAAACAGTTTTGTTACAAGAACAAAAAAATACCGTACAAACAAGTAGGTATAAAGAGAAAGAGAGTGAGAAAGGGAGAGAGTGTATGTAAAAGAACAGAGCACAGTTTTAATGTTTGTTTTCATTATTTAATTTTTTTTGTTGCAAATTTTCCTTTATTTTCTTTTTAAAAATTTAGTAAAAAACATTTTTAACATCAAAATTGGTGTTTTTAAAAATATATGTATCATATATGTATGTATGTATGTATGTTTATAATTTTACTTTCATTTAACAAGATATGCGGAGGAATGTTATGTTTTTAATATTGAATATATTTATTTTTTTTTTTTTTTCGTGTAAAGAAATTTTATTTTGCAATAGTTACTGAGAGTCCTATTTTTTTTTTTGCTTAAATGAAATTATTTGCAAAAGAAAATGCATTTTAATCAAGACATTTAAAAGACTTTTTTAAGTCGAAGGTTTCTGGCATAAAAATAATTTAAGTTAAAAGCTTTCTCAAATACTCTTTAAAGTATTAAAGAAAAAACGTAATTTATTTTAAAGAATTGGTCCTTCGAGCTTTTTAAAACATTTCCATTTAGGCTTAACAATTTTCTTTTGAAAATGTTTCTTATTTTATAGGCAAAATAAAACAATATTCATAATAATTTTATATATACTCTTACAAAAAAAAAAACACATTTCCTTTTTAATGGCCGTATTATTGAATATTATTTTTTATAACTTTATATTTTAACATTTAAAAAAAAACTACTACATTTACCTTTTTTCTCTTTTTGTTTGTTTAATGTATAGAAAAGTAAGTGACCTTTAATATATATTTCTTTTAAATTGATTCTTTAAGTTTATCGCTTTTTTCTGTTGCCTTTTTTGGAATATATATGTTCATATATAAAAATATATATATGTAATATTTTTATAGCATGTTCGAATAATAATAATAAAATGGAATTCAATGTTTTTGTGTCCCGTTGCATAATAAATACTTACATTTACATATGTATGTATGTATGTATATATTTGAAAAATAATATAAAAAAATAAATTTCAAAATAACTTTTAATAATAAATAACTATTTTTAATATTTGGTTTTTACACTTAATTTTAAATTGTGCCTAACAGTTTTAATATGTGCAATTTTAAGAAACTTAATGTTCTTAAATTGTGTTTAATGTTTGAGAAAACGAAAGACAAAACATTTAATATAAATAAAAGTTTTCAAACTTTTTAAATGTTTATAAACTTAAATATTCTTTCATATAAATTCATGTTTGTCCTAACAATAAACTAAAATATACATAGATGAGATATTAAAACCTAAAATCTAATAAAAAATATTTAATTTAAATCAATAAAATGTCTTGTAAATATATTTAAAAAAAAATATTAAATAAAAAAATGGCTGGTTTTTTAAATAAAAAATTAATTTAAGAAAAAATTATTTATTTATTTGTTGCTTCTTGATTAAAAATTTCATTTCATTCTTGGTTTTTACCAAAATTTTTAACAAAGTTTAAAGTTCATACGTAAAAGCAGTGCAGAAAGATGAATTTTATATTTTATTTTTAAAGTTATAAGCGTTAAAACATGCTTCTAACACACGCACACACATGATGTGCCCAGCAAACAAATAAAGAATGTTTTGATATAAAAATATTTTTTATTTGTAAAATTTTGTAAAGCAAAATCAAATTTTTACCACGAAAAATCACTTATACATATGTACATACAAGGTGGGCCAAAAGAAGTCATCCGGGCCGACAGCAAATGGCTGCCAATGTCAAATGTTTTGACATTTGTGAACTAGACAGATGTAGAATACAAGTGAACAAGCCATGGAGCGATACACTCCCCTAGAACGCGAAATAATCGTGTCTATTTTTTTGCGTAACAATTCATTTGTCGGATGGCTTCTTTTGGCCCGGATGACTTCTTTTGACCCACCTTGTATAAAGTAATATTCATTGAACCTTTCTTTCAATATTTTTTGAATTAAGTAAACAATAACAGTTGCAAAGAAAAAAATGCTTTAATTAATGATCGCATTTGATAACAAATTTCTTTTAAAGGTTTAAGTCATCGAATTTACCATGATATTCAAATCAATAAAAACATTTAGATATTTAAGGATGTTATAGACTATTTGCACCCTTTAATCGAAACCGTTAAAAATTTAACATAAAACCGGTTTTCTAATTCTAAATACCCATAATTTGGCAATTAAATGTATCGACGAGAATTGTTGGTAATATTTCGTACCATAAATTTAATTTTTTAAAAAGGGGCAACATTTTTTCCAACTTTATTTCAGCTTATTTTACATGCATATGTATATTGGTAGTGTTCAGTATTAGGTGCAATTAGACTTGCAGTATATAGTAAATGTATTCTAAGAATTGTAGTGCATTTAAATTTGCACACTTCGACACTTGATGCATATTACTATTTGCATTTTTATCATTAATTTGTGATCGTAATTTTTTAAAGCAACAATGCAAAAGCTTTTAAATATCAACAATTAACATATATATGTTATCAATCAATCACCCCTATCGTGAATAAAATGTGAAATTTTGTTCCCAAATGTGAAATTTTGTTCCCAAGACAAAACAAAGTGAACAAACTAATAAAAAAAGTGAACATATTTCAAGGGAATAATTATTCACGATTGCAGTTTTGGGAAAGAGGAAAAAATTTGAGGGAAAATTTATTCACGATAGGGGTGAATAAAATAATTTTATTTTTATCACTCCATTTTTTCCATTTGCTTTATTTCCATCATGCGGTTTACTTTCAAAATAACATGTTACAGAATCATTGTTTAATTTAAAAAATGCTTATTTTCGCCATTAAACAGGTCTTTTAAATATCGTTCATTTAATACCGTTTTATCGCCAAGAATAAATTTTACTCAATTATTGAATAGCAGCCTTCAACATTTAGTGCAAGTGAATTTGCAATGTTGTGGATATGTTTAATAACAAATTAAACAGCTATTAATTAAAAATATGATTTCGAGATTCGCTAACTTTATTTAAATTTTAAAAAGGAGAAACTTAAATGAAATTGAAATGTTTTGAAAAAATTATGCCATCAGAGTTGCATGTTTGTGAAGCATTATTTTTGTATGGATGTCTTGGTAAGTCACTTTATTGCGTTTGTTTATCTTTAAGTCACACAATTGTGTGGTGGGACAGTAAAACACATAGGCTTAAGCCACGCTGCAAAACCGTTTTTTTTTTTAATTCACAATCATACGAAATATGTCAAATAATTATTGAAAAAGTAACAAAGAGTTACATCTTTTTTACACTCAATTTTTTGCGTAGTTTTAAAGGAGAAAGTAATGCAAATACAATATAATTTATGTTTGCTGTTAAATAGCAGTTGACAAAGCCGCTGTTAAAAGGAAGGTTACTTGGATTTCTTTCTATAGCAACATCATTTCTATATTGTTTTGCGTGTACGTTGGGTAAATTAAGATTAAATTCAAATTATTCTTAAAAAGAGATAAAAACGAACAGAGGTACAGGAACAGTTTTTAAATCAGTTCTTCATTTATTGATACTTTCACAATGTCCATAGGATGTCCGTACAAAATCAATCTTATTTACCCTCTCAAAATCGCTTATTAAAATTAGGATGCCACATGGTTTTTTTGGTCTTTTTATATATTTTAGGCCCTAATGGGTAAAACATTTCTACCATAACCGATTACGAAAGTTATTTACAAAGATAAGATATACATGTATGTATAGTCTTATACATACAGTAGCCCAATAAAGTCCACATACAGCAATTTTAATGAAATTTAACAAAAAAAATTTTTAGTATTTGTTACTGTGTGATATAACAACAAATACTTCAATATAGTCTAAAAAAACTGTATGTTCACTTATTTGTAATAATTTTGTTAACTGAAATTGATTTTTTTTTTTGATTTAAAGTCATGAAAATTCGATAATATTTCTTAGTTTTAAGTCTTTTTTTAAATAAATATATTTTTATTAATAAAATATTCGAAAATGCAGTTTTAATAGAAAAAAATATACATTTTTGCACTGTATGTAGACTTTTTTGGGCTACTGTATGTATACAACCTTTCATCAGAGCCGAGTTACACATGACATAAGTACAAATAATAAAAATTTTTAAATTATTTGTCTCACTCAGTTACTCAGTTAAAAGATGAAGTAAATTAGAAAAAAAGTTAATTAATATGGCCAATGTGATAACATTGGCAACTGTAAATTTGTAGTTGCCGGCTGGCAACGCAACTAAAGTTTTCTAATCAGTCCATTTTTTAACACGCAGAGCTTATGAAGCAAATGTTTATTTCCCTCGCTTGAAGGTACATACACATGAAAAAAGTAAAAAAAAAAAAATTCTTAATTTCACTAAAGAAATTGGAAAAAATTTTAATTCTGAAAACATTTTTATTATATGATTTTTTAAGCAGCAAAACGTGGCTTTAAACATCAATTCCGTGCGAAATTCGACAGGTCGAGATAGTGAAAAAAATAATCATTATGTAGGGGCTTAAGGATTCGAAGGTGTCATGAAACATATTAACAGTATAATGTATTCCGATATTCTGACAGTCGCACTTCGCATTACATTTGCGATTGAGACAAAATCGTATAATTGGATTCTTTGATTTCGCATCGCAAACGGCAATACGTGTTTTTCTTAATCTTAATGAATAAAATGTGAAATTTTGTTCCCAAATATGAAATTGAACAAACTAATACAAAGAAGGGAACATATTTCCAGGGAATAATTATTTACGAAAGGGGAAAAAATTTGAGGGAAAATTTATTCACGATAGGGATGAATATTTTAAAGAGTTACCAAACAGTGGAAAACGAAACAAATAGTGGTGTTTTTTTTAGGTTTTAAATTATGTTTCTGGTTTAAAAATCGCATGTGATAACAGGAGCAGATTGTAACAAATTGCTGATACAGATTCGTTATTTGAAAACAGGTTTTTTTTCATGTTTAGATTTTTGATTTATATGAAATCTATTAACTTGGGCACTTACTCTGTTATTCAGTGCGACAAATAATTTAATTGAATTTATTAAATGCCTTTAATGTGAGAATTCAAAAAAATGTTTTTAGAAAGTAACACCCCTTCCTTCACTACACTTTCGAACAGAATTTAGCTCTGTGGCATGCCTAAAAATTTTATTTAAGAGGTAAAAGGCTATAATTTACTTAAACATTTCCAATAACTTTTTTATTACAAAACCTTGGAGAAAATAAGCAAATTTAAAGTGCAACATTCTAATAAGAACAAACAAAAAAGTCTACATTCTACTAATTCCAATAATATTCAAATCAAAATCAAACAAACACCTACTTGAAGAATAAAGTAAATATACAAATCTATTAAAAAAAATATTCAATTTTGTTATTTTTTACACGTATAAAAATTTATTTTTATTGAAACAAAAAAAAAAAACTTCTACAATTTTTTTTTTCTTTAATTTTTTGTAAACTTTAATTTGTATTTCTTTTTCTTTTAAAATGGCAAGTTTAACAAACACATTAATTTATTTTTATATATAAAAAATATAGAAAAACCAGCCATGCTTTTTAATAAGAAAAATCAAACATAATTACAAACTATAATAACATTGATTTAAAAAAAATAATAATAATAATAAAAATAAACTTAATACAAAAAACAAAATACAAGCAATAGAAAACAATTAATTTTTTTTTTTTACTTCTTAAAAAGGATCATTCTTCTTTTTTCAATTCAGTTTAACAAAATACATACAATATAAGATAAATACAAAAATTTATAAATAAGTAGCAGTGTGTGATTTCTTGTGTTTTTCTTTTTTTTTTTTAATAATAATAATTACGAACAAAACAAAAATATTTTAACTACATATTTTGTTAGAAAGAATTCTTTTTTTTTTAAGTTAAAAAATGAAAAATCGCTTATGATTAAATAAAAAATAATAATTTTTTTTTAGTTTGAAACTATTCCCTAGTTGTTGGTTTTGTTGTTGTTGTTTAAATTATTATTTTTTTTTTTTTTTAGCTAAATTATAAAAAATATTATTTATTATGAGATACAATTAGTAATAATTTGACAAAACGTAAAAAAGAAACAAAACAAACATTGTCTTATTAAAAATTATGCAGAAGAAAAATAAAGACGATTTTAAAGTGTGTTTCAAACAAAAGACACAAATATTTAACATTAATTCATTAGTTTTTTTTCTTTGATTTTGGAATACTTTTACATTCAATAACATACATCTTAAAAGTTCGAAAAATTTTAACTTAAAAAAAATGTTACTTTTTTTTAATTTTTATGCAAATAAATTTAAAATTTTAATAAACAAATCAAATTTTTATTTTTAAAAAATTTTCGAAAATTAAATTTTTTCGAAGTTTAAAATTTTTTGTATTAAAAATATTTTTTATTTTCATATTTAGTCATTTAACTTCAAGTGTACGAAAACATTTTTTTGTTTTAAATAAATAATTTTGTTAAAAAATATTTTTCGAACATTAAATATTTTTTCGAAATTCAAAATTTTTTATATTAAAATTGTTCGAACGTCTTTTTTCTCATAACTGGTCATTTAAATTCAAGCGTACGAAAATATGTTAATAAAAATATAAACATTTTTATTTAAAAATTTCTCGAACATTACATTTTTGTATTGTATTTCATAATTAATCAATTAACTTCAAGCGTAGGAACATTTTTTTGTCAAAAATAAACATTTTTGTTAAAAAAAATTTTTTCGAACATCAAATATTTTTTCGAAGTTCAAAATTTTTTATATAAAAATAGTTTAAACATCTTTTATTTCCATAATTAGTCATTTAACTGCAAGTGCACGAAAAATTATTTATAATTTTTGTTTAATAAAATTTTCGAACATTAAATATTTTTCAAAGTTAAAAATTTTTTTATATTAAAATTGTTTAAACATCTTTTATTTCCATAATAGGTGATTGAGCTGCAAGTGCACGAAAATTTTTTTATCTCAATATATCTCGAACATTAATATAATTATTTGTTCGAAATTCAAGATTATTTGCATAAAAACAGTTTGAACATCTTTTATTTTCATAATTAGTCATTTCACTTTAAGTGTACGAAAAAATTGTAGGTTAAAATTTTTTTAAATTCAAATTCGATGTTCGATAAACTCAAAGGCAAAATTTAATAACAGAAGTTTGTAAACAAAACCTTAAAAATATATATTTTTTATTTTAACATAATTTATTATTTTAAACTTTTAGCAAATTAAGTTCAAAAATTTAAAGTTAATTTTTAAGATATTTTCAAAACAAACAACAAAAAAAAATTTTTAACTGCGAGAATAAATTTCGAAATTGACATAATTTAAATAAATGAGACCGCCTTGTGTTATAAAAATTGCTATTAAAAAAAATTAATCTCAAATCTAAATTAAAAACAAACAGAAAGAGTTGAATAAATTAATTTAGCTGTTTGAAAACTTTTTTAAATAAATACTTCTGTGTTTACTGAGATCTTATTGGAATGATGAATATATAAAAGTTGCGGACCAAAAATGAATTAAAAAAGTTAATTTAAAAAAATTTGAAAAAGAAAAAAAACTGGAATGAAAACTATTTTGTTGTTACATATTTATAAATTATAAAATAAAAAAAATATATAATTTAATATAATAATGAATTTGTTAAATTAGGTTTTAATGCGTCTTTACTTTTAAATGGTGGGAATTAATTGATACTTTTCTTAGTCTGTTTGTTTGCTTTTTTTTGTTTTGAATTTGTTCAAAGTATTACTAAAAGTTTTTTTTATTTTAGTTAAAAAAATATTAATATTAATTATAAGGGTCTACACTTATTTCTTTTATTTTGTGAAAACACTTATTTATATTAATATTTAAGCAAATATATATTAAAAGCTAATATTGAATTGTATATTTAGAAAAAAAAAACAAAATAATAATAATTAAAACAAAAAAAAATGTATATTTTTTTGTTTTATTATTATTTTTATTTTCTTTCTTTTTTTTGTATATTTTCAATCGAGTAACTCACTAATTAACAATTAAAAAATGTTTTTTTTTTTTTACTTTTGTTATTTTATAAAAAGAAACAAATGCTTTAATAGTAAATTCATGGAAAAAGTTTTTTTACGTTTTTTTTTTGTTTTGTTTTGTTTTGTTTTCAAGAGTAAAAAAATAAATTACAAAACAATTAATTGTAAATTGATTTTTATGTTGTATTTATTTATTTATTGATTTTTTTTTTTATTATTAATGTTAAGTCTTATTAACTGATTGCCAAACAGGAGTAGAGAAAATACGAAAAAAAAATTTTTTCTTGTGATTTTGAGAAAAAAATAAATTATTTATTATTTTTGTTTTGTTGTTTGTAGGTTTTTTTAAAAAAAAAATTTCTTTCGTTCCTTTTTTTTGCATTAAAAAAAGCGTTTGTTTAAGAAAAATCAACAGTTTTATTTAGATGGTATTTTTTTTTATAATAATAATAATAAAAAAAAAAAGTTAACAAAATCATTATATTATTTCGCTTCGCACAAAAATTGTTCAGTTCATATATGTATATGTATATAAAAAAAATGTAATTAATTAACATAAAAAACACATTAAAAATACAAAAATAGTAAAAAAAAACTTATAAATATAAAAATTCATATGATTTTTGTTATTAAAAAAAAAATTAAAGAAATAAATTATTTTTTTTAAACATTAAACAAAAGTACAATAAAAAGAAACACAAAAAAATAAGACATTTTAAAAGCTATAAATTATTAATTATTATTAAAAAGTCTTCTAAATGTTTCTTTCTTTCTCTTTCATTCATTCATTAATGCGAGTATGTATATGAGAAAAAAAATTATATTTAAACAAATTCTTTAATTTTTTTTTTTTTTTTNTTGATAATCATAAGCAAACAAAATATATATAAATAATTAAGAAAAAAAAAACATTAAAAACAGAAAAAAAAGTATAACAAACAAAAAAAAAATACAGAAAGATATAAAAAAATATATATTATAAATTACACACAAAAAGTTTAAATAAAATAAAATAAAAAAATTACCGTAATTTAAAATCATAAACATTACATATACAAAATTTATATAAAAAAATAATTATTAATAAATAAAATCAAAGTAAAAATAAAAAACAAGTTATTAAAAAAATAAAGGAAATAACCTCAGCAATTAAAAAACAAGTTTTTGAGAAGACATAGATAAAAAGAGAGAAAGAGAGCTAAGTGTAAATTAAATATAATGAGAGTTAAGGAATAGAGAGAGAGAGAGAGAGAGAGAGAGTTAGAGAGAGAGAGAGAGTTAGAGACCGAGATAGAGATGCTTAAACGTTGTATAACAAAATAAGAAAAAAACTGAGCTCAACAAAATTACTTATTACTTTTCTTATATAAAAAAATTTAATTTAAATTTAAATAAAAATAAAAAAAGAGATTTTAAATTCTTCATTACGTACGTTTTTATAAAAATGTTTATAAAATTATGTTGCTTGTTATTCTTTAAAAATAATTAATTAACAAACATTTAAAAAAAAAGAGAGATATCCGTCTTATTTGACTAATTTATATTATGAGAGTAGAGTAGAGAGCATTTTTATAGCATTAAAGAAAGAGTTTATAGAAAGAGCTTTTTTCTAAAGTTTGTTTTCTCTTTTTTTTTCTTTTAATATTTTCTTTACAACAAAAAAAAATTCAACAAAGCTCAGTCGTTTTTTTAAGGATTTCCACAAGTTTTTATGAAAATCTTAATGGGGGGGTTTTTTTTTACCAACATCATATGGTTTTCATATTTTATGTTTTTAATAAAAAAAAAAATAAAATAAAAAATAATAATAATAAATAACATTATCAAAAACTAATAGTAATAATAAAAATGCATTTTTTTTAAACTTACAAAAGAAAATAATAATAATATTGATAATAATGATAAGTGTACGTTTGTTTGTTTTTGTTTTTGTTTTTTAAAATAATTAATATATGTTTTGATTTAAATACGAAAAAAATGTAAAGAAATCATGTTTACAAACCAATGGGTGGTACTTGCACATAACGATAAATGTAGAGACGATAGTCCTTGCTGGCCAACACAACACTGCCGTCATCCATTAGAGCCACATCGAAGCATTGAGCATGTTTGACTTTAGATTCCAAGGCCGACACCAGTTGGCCGTCTTGTGTAAATATGGTCAAGTTAAAGTTGTTATGATTGTCAGCAATTAATATTTCACCATTTGTATTGATGCCCACACCAATGGGATAATTGGTAACACCTTCGCCGCCAATTTGTCTCAAATACTGGCCCTCGTAGTTAAACACTTTGACACAGTGGGCCCGATTGTCACTAATGAAAATTTCCTGTTTATCATTGACCACCACACCGTTGGGGAATTCCAAGTGTTTGGAGCAACCGAACTTGTGCAAGATCATGCCATTTTGATCAAAGATAATGACACGCATTACCTTGCATTCGACCACAACAATGCGGCCCTTGTTATCGACCGTAACACCGCGTGGATGTTGCAGAATACTGGCGCCAAATTTACGCACAAACTGGCCATACTGATTGTAGATCTGTATTTGGTGTGTGGGCGAGCGTTCGGTTACAATGATGTCACCAGAATTGCGCACCACAGCCACCCGATTGGGATACAAGAGCTGCGAGTCACGTTTGCCGCATTCGCCAAATTGGAATTTGAAGCGGCCTTCCTTGTCAAAGATCTGTATGCGGTGATTGTTGGTATCGGCCACAATAATGTCGTTTTGAGCATTGACCGCTACACCACTGGGCTCGGTGAATTGGCCCTCCATGACGCCAAATTCGCCAAATTTGCAATGATAAATCATTTTTTGTCTTTTTATCTGCGATTTAGGTGGATATATGGTGGCAGAGAGCAATTTGGAGGTCAAGTCCATTATGGAATCAGAACTGGAACAACCACTGCCACTAGTCATATTGAGGGTAGCCAAAGCAGAGGCTGCTAAGCCGGCATTTGTTGTAGCCACGGTGGTACAGTTTGTATTGGCGGTCAAGCTATTTGTCAACATTTGATTCGAGGAGAAGGGATCCTGGGCAGCAGAAAATAAATTATCACTGCCTCCATTGCTCCATTTTTCATAGGGATTAGTTACCGGAACGCCCACAAAGGGGGTGTTGTTGCTGGCATTGACCGCATTAAAACGTTTAACCATCAAATCCTCAAAAGTAGAGCCGCTGTTGTGATTGGCTTGCAAAACATTTGCTCTATTGCCCAATAAACTGCTCGAATAGGAGGATTCCAAAAGATTAGCCGACAAACCTAAGCCGCCGGGCAAATGAGATCCACCGGTAACACTGCTGTTCGAAGAGCCGCCTCCATGTGACGACGACGATGATGTAGACTGTGAGGGTCTAGCAATGGGCGGCTGTTTAACCTGTTGCTGTACCATGTCGCCAGCTGAGGCTCTGATATAACCGAACGTATTGCGTACACCAGCTTGTATGGATTGATAGTTTGACATGAATTCCAATTCGAAAGGCATTTGTAATTCCTGCATTGCTGCCTGCAATTGCAATTCCAATGTTTTGCGCAACATTAAAACCTCGGTAACGGTATGGGTCTTTGGTGACCTTTCGATGGCGTCACAACTCTGTAGGGTCTTGTCAATCAACTCCTTGGATCTTTGTATCCAGGCCGAGTTGGTATTCATTCTGGCATTGTATAGACTCTCCAACTCTTTAAGTAGCTCTTGTTTTCTCTCATCCAACATGGAGCAGAAGAACTGATAGGTCTCATTAACCTCATTGTGGGCTTTTTGATACTGTATTTTTATCTTGGAACCATTTAGAATCTGATTATCTCCGGGTATCTGTTGACTGCCGACCATAGAGACAATATCTCCAACTTTGCCGCGTAAATCGGCCAAGACAGTTTGTAATACTGTTTCGGGTGTAGACTGACCGTTTAGATTGTTAAGGGAACCTAAGCCGTTTTCTTGTACATGTTCGACCTCATGTAAGCCCGAAGAGTGCTCCAAAATTACACATTCCTTACAAACCAAGGTGCAGCAAGTGCGGCAGCTAAACTTTAAGATCTCGTTTTTGTGTCGCTGACAATACAAGGGCTGTTGTTGTAGTGGCATTTGTTGTTGACTCATGGGAGCTGGCATTATTTGTTGGGTCGCAGCACGCATGCTAGGTGGCAGCATGCTAGCGAATATATCATCCTGGCCCATAATTGGGGAATCGTTGGAATTCAAATCATTGTTAAAGGAAGAGGCTGTTGCTGCAGCAGCAGCCGCAGCAGCAGCTGAACTTAATACAATCTTTGATAGTTGTGATAAAGGTTGTTGTGTAGGTGCCTTTTGCAGCTGTTGCTGTTGTTGTTGCTGCTGCTGCTGTTGATGTTGGTGCTGTTGTTGTTGCAACATCATGGTTAAAGAACTGGAAAATTTAAAATCCATTGGATTACTGCTCAACTGTGTATTGTTGCCGGTTTGTGTTGGGGCGCCATTTTCGAAACCCTTAATCAAACAAACATTGTGTCCATTGAAGCAATGCATAAATTCATGAGCTGTACAACAATTACCGCACAAAAAACTTACGCAATTAAAACACTTGGCCACTGCATCGGATTGTTTGCTCTTGCAGGCGGTACAACGTGGTGCAGCACTTGTACCATTTGCGGTACTTACATTTAAAACATTGCCATTTGTCGCATTGCCCAACAGCGTATTACAGGGACTACCCTTACCACTGCCAATTACACCGGGACCAGCACCGACAACCCCTACTCCTCCTCCTCCACCACCTCCTCCTCCTCCACCACCACCACCTATTCCGCTTCCACCCGTATTGGATGCTGTACTTGAAGCGTTGCTAGATGTACTGCCACAACCGCTTAAGCCACTACTCGACGACGATGAGGACGACGAGGAGGATGACGCTGATGATGTGCTCGATGCTGAAGATGATACTGACGCTGATATTTGATGTTGTCCGACCACTGTTTGTCCTACGACATTTGAGAAATCATCACAAATGGCTGAGTCACTGGCCGGTGGCGAGGAACCGCTTAATGTGAGTGGTGAATCGGATAGATAACCATTATGTTCTATATAGGATTCAATGGAATTTGTACCACGTATGGAGTCTAATGATGGTGTGGGAGATGTGGCCATTTTGGACACCTTTCAAAATGTGTTTCTTATTATTTTATTATCGTTTCGTTTTAATTCTCTTCGAAAGCAAAGTTTATTTGTATTTTATCTCTCATATACATATATTTTAGTTGTTAGTTTGGTCTAGAAAATGTGGGAGGAAAAACCTAAAATAACATAGAAAAGTGAGGTTATTATTAGAAGTTTAAAAAAAAATATATTAAAACTAACATTTCTAGCATTATGTAACTTTGCAAGGTAAGAATTTTTAATTTTTTGGAGTTTATGAGTCTATAAACGTAAAATTAATGGACAAAAAAGTACTTTTTCAACTTTAAGGGTTCTTTTTTTTTGGAGTTTCTGTGTAATTAGGGCTTATTGATTCTAGTTAAGATAGAAAATCACATATGGGGGCAAATACATATGTATTACCTTTTCATCCTTTAGGGAACTTTTAGAATTTTTTTTACTTGCTGAGTCAAGAAACGTGAGATTGGGGCCTATTGATGCTGAAAAATAGGAAATAGGGGGCAAAAAGTACTTTTTTAACTTAAAGGGTACTTTCTAAAAATTTTTTTGAGTTTATGAGTCTTGAAACGTAAAGTTAGGGACATGGCTTTTAATTAAGATAGAAAATCATATAAGGGGACGAAAAAGTACTTTTTTAACTTTTAGGGTACTTTTTTTGAAAAATGCGCTAAAGAATTAGCGGGTTATAAGGATAATTACAGCAGTCGGATCGACGCAGGGAACATCTACAACTGGCGGAGCATCAACACGGTTTCCGGTCGGGGAGGAGCACCACCACGGCCCTATGCGAGATTACCACCAAAGTGGCAGAG
>NDXZ01001029.1:0-11005 GCA_003055125.1 Paykullia maculata
GTATGAACTGCACCATCTTCATAAATATAGAGTCTTTGCCTCAAGTGACTCATGTACAATTATATGACTTTTACTTTTATAGTTCCTCCAAAATGCCAAAAAATGTATTTTCTTTATGTTGGTGGTATCAAGCCCTATTAGTTCCTACGCTAGTTCTTGTTATAACTTCCTTAATATCCAAATTTAGGTTTAACGTTACAACTATTAATTTATTAATTTAACTCCTTAAAATAATTAAGTTTTCTTCATATGGGGGTTTTTAATTAAAAAAGCCCAATTAAAAGACTTGATCTTCCTTATATGTATATCATCAGATCCCTCATCAACGCCTATCTAAATGTTGGTGAAATTAATCATTAATAATTCAATTCTTACGCTTAGTTTGATGACTTTACCTATTTTGGCTGCACCCCTTCTACATACATGTCTTATGAAATAAAAAATTGGAATTAGTCACACAAAATGCTAAGACTATAAAAAAATTTAATCCAATGTTGTATTTTAATTGTAAATTTAATCTAGTTGTCACCCCACTTTATTTTATTATGTTACCTTTGGGTTTAATTAAGCCCATACCAAATTCAGTCACGCAAAGTTAAAAGATTATCGCTAGCGAATTACATTTAATTTGCTTCACTTTTTTTCTCAAAAAAAAGTAAATGGCAAGAAACTTAATAGTACAAAAGTGTAAGACCATTATTATAAACGTTCTCAAGAAAAGTGAAAAAATGGCTCTAAGTTCTATGGGCAATGCCACAGCCCCAACAACGACCCCCCAAAACTTTTGGCTTGAATAAGAGAAATGGTATTAGATTTAATCGTACAAAATTTTGAGACCATAGCTATAACAACTCTTAAGATATGCAAAAGAATTCATTTAAGTTATATGGCAGTGTCACACCCCCTCATCTGATCCTGACAATTTTCAACTTGGTAAAAAAAATTGCATTAGAATTATTCGTGCAAAATTTCGAGATCATATCTATAACAGTTTTCAAGATATGTATGCCATAAAATGTTTTAGAGTTGTATAGGTGGTGCCACACCTTCTAATCCGATCCTAACAATCTTTGGCTTCATTAAGAAAAATGGTAATAAAGTTATCGTGCAAAATTTCAAAACCAAATCTACCACAGTTCTCAAGATATTTAAAAAAATGTATTCGAGTTTTATAGGCGGTGGCACCCTCTGAGCCAATCATAACAATTTTTGGCTTGAGTAAGAAAAATGGTACGAGAGTTAATTGTACAAAACTTTGAGACCATGGGTTAAACAGTTTTTAAGATATGCCACAAAATGTACTTGAGTTGTATAGGCGGTGCCTATTAAGAAAAATTAGGGCTAATCGTGGAAAATTTTGGGACCATAACTATAACAGTTTTCAGGTTATGCCGTAAAGTGGTTTTGAGTTGTATGGTGCCTCAATCATTTGTCAGATACTCACAGTGTTTGGCTCGAATAGGAAGGATGGCATAAGAGTTAATCGTACAAAGTTTTAAATCCACAGCTGTAACAATTTTTAAGATATGTCATAAAACGGTGCAACACCTCTTTGTCTGATATTCACAATTTTTGGCTCAAATGGGAAAGATGGTAATAAAGTTTATCGTAAATAAGTTTTAAACTACAGCTATAACAGTTCTCAAGATATGCCGTAAATAATTTTGAGTTGTATGGGCGGTACCACATCAATGATACTCCCAATTTTTAGCTCGAATAAGGGAAATGGTAATAGAGTTTACCGTACAAAATTTTAAAACCACAGCCGTAACAGTTCTCAAGATATGCCGTAAAATGGTTTTGAGTTGTTTGGGCGGTGCCACACCGCTTTGTCCGATACTCATAACTTTTTGGCCCGATAAAGGGAAACGGTAATAGAGTTATTCTTGCAAAATTTTAAATCCACAACTGTAACAGCTCTCAAGATATGCCGTCAAATGGTCTGATATTCACAATTTTTGGCTCAAATGGGAAAGATGGTAATAAAGTTTATTGTAATAAAGTTTTAAGCCACAGCTGTAATAGTACTCAAGATGTGCCATAAAACGTATTTGAGGTGGATGGGCGGGGCCACACCCCTTTGTCCGATACTCACAATAGTATGCGAGGTAATCGTACACAATTTCAAGACTGTAGCTATAACAGTTCTCATGATATGTTAAAAAATGTGTTTGAGTTATGTGGGCGGTGCCACCTCCACTTTTTCCTTCAAGTGCATTTTAAATCTAATTATGTACATTACTAATGGCATAGCCTACACAAAGTTTGGAGACTTTAAGCTTATAAGTTTTCAAGTTATACGATTAAATCAAAAAGATTTGTATGGGAGGTGCCACGCCCTCCCAATATTTTAAAAAAATATATAGCCTATAGTTCCTTCCAAGATGAGAGATAACGATATGCCGAAGTTCATAAAGATCGGTTTAGCTGTTTGGGCCTGATTGCGTAACAAACAAACAAACACACCTACACCTCATTTTTATAATATATATAGTGATATAGGGATTTTTTTAGTAGTTACAAAGGGTATCAAAATATAATATTTTCTATTTTTACCCATAGGCTCCAGGATTTTAAAAATTAACGGATGGAATATAATGCCTTATAAATTTACTTTGCAGCTATAATGTTACCTATTTTTTAACTTTTTTTACTTTTTTCCCCCTAAATATTTGAATTTTCTATGGGACCTTCTTATTGGATCTATACATATAAAAATGCAAAGTTGTGTATTTTTGACACCATATCAGAGAAACGGTGTGATAGAAGGCATACGTCGTCACTGTTGACTAGATCATTTAGGCTTTCCTGGATACCTTCTGTTTTTTCAAGCTGGCTAGCACAGAATTGCTAAGCACAAAATTTAGAACTTAATTATATAGCAGCATACATCAGCACATATAGCATATATCAATAAGTTTGAAATGTGCGCCATTATATAACTACATTAACGTGCTAATAAGCTTTTCAGGTACACCTTTGCATGTTAAAGTTTCAAAAATAGCACGGTGTTAGACCGTATCAAAAGCACCTTTCAAATTAACAAGAAGCAGGTGTAAAAGTGAATGAAAATTTAACCGATTTTTTTAAGAGTCGCTCTAATCCTGTTAATATGATCAATGTAGGACTTGTTTGGACAAAGCAAGCCGTTTTTCTCTTAAAAAAACACAAAAAAAGCTTTAAATGGATGTGGTAGACAGTGTTCCCAGTTTTTTTAGACCTCATCCCCAATTCTCAATTTTTTATCCCCAAAAACTCTCAAAACAGCTATTTTCTTATCCTCAAAATCCCTCAGAGTCTTATAAATAAAAACATTCTTTTTTCAAGAAAAAAATGTGTAAACATTTTTTCAAATTGCTATTTTTTATCCCTTTAAATCCCCAAAAATCCTCAAAATTCCTTAAAAAATAAAAATATTTATACATTTATTTATTTTAATAAATAAATTTTTAAAACTAACTTTATTTGTAATTTGAGTTATAAATATGTATGTAAAACATATGTACATACAGGAAAACATTTAAAACATACAAGAATAAAACAATTATGTATCAATTTATAACAAAATATTTTCCCAAAAAGTCCCCGGCGAAAAAAGCGTTTTTCAGCATGAAAATCCCCTGGGGATTTTCCCAAAATTTCAATCCCCAATCACAAAGAAAAATCCCCTCTTTGGGGTCAAATCCCAAATACTGAGAACACTGGTGGTAGATTTTGTTCTCAGTCAACTAGTGATAGAATATAGAAACACATATATATCCACCACAAAGATAAACACGTTTAAAATGAGAGTATTGCATTGAAAGAAATCATAACTTTTCCTATTTTTGATTTCCTACAGGACTTGTTTTTCATTACTATAACAATTATTTAAATTTTTATTTATTTTTTAATTTATCATTTTGTTATTATAATACTTCCTTTTAAAATGCTGTAAAAATATTTATGTATATAAAAAACATTCATAAATTTCAAAATGTAGCTTGTTATCAACAATTCTCAGTATAGCAAAAAATTTAGTTTTCTTTAAATTTTAAAGAGAGAAAAAAATTCCGCAAACCTCATTCTTTGTTGACAGCTATAAAGCTACTGATAGTAAATTTCTCTCACACGTACATTTTGTGTTGTAAACATGGTTGTCGTTCGATATAATGAAAACAAAGCACATGGATTGTTTTTCTTAAGATTTTGTAGTGTGGTTAATTTATTTATAATTTTTTAGTTTTTAACAGGAAAATTGGACTCATATATATTAAATCCTGTTGTTCCTATAAGGAGCATAGGGCCGTAATATACAAATATAGGCGACAATCAATCACCATATTCTATTTCCAAATAAACTGTGCGTGAAATAGATGATATTTGCATTCAACACTAAAAAACCGATCAAAGAGTGCTGATGATGGAACCGTTGCTGGTTTCGAAAATGCATTTAACTCGGCTAGTGTCCGGAAACTTACTTTTTCACAATGTTCTTTCAATTATCACAAAATTATTTCTTAATACTTAATAAATAAACAATTTATGAACTACCGCCATTTAATATTTCCAAATGGAAAATAATGTTCAAACAAAGAAAAAAAATATAAATTTACATTTAATATTGTTTAATTAATGAAACAAATTATTAAAAACGGGTCAGAGGGAGCATGTAAATTTTTTAAACTGTGCGATAAGTGCCACAAGGACTTAGATAAAAAAGTGGGATGATGATCAATTCTTAATTCTTGTTTAAATTATTAAATTAAGTATAATAACTTGCTAAAACAAACTCTTTATAGTTAAAAATTTTTTTGCATTTTAAAGTTCAATTTGTTTTTAAAGTTTGTAAATTTCGCAGTTTTAATAAATTTGGACATACTATGATGGTTTTAAAAAATTTTTA
This sequence comes from Paykullia maculata, assembly GCA_003055125.1. Taxonomy (NCBI): domain Eukaryota; kingdom Metazoa; phylum Arthropoda; class Insecta; order Diptera; family Rhinophoridae; genus Paykullia; species Paykullia maculata. Next base: position 4,886 of record NDXZ01001029.1, read on the forward strand.
CGCAATTGTATGTACATATTTATTTAATAGTGTCGACCATTGGGAGAAAAATATACGTATGTATGTATATATGTACCTTTTTAAAAAATCTTATCTGACTGACATAATTTTGTCTTTGTTAATTATTAAACTTTAAAATCAAAAGATTTAAAAATAGTTTCTGAGTCTAATTAGTTAATTAATAAAAGAAAAATGTAACCGGTAATCCCAATTATAACATTAAATATTGAATTGCTCACTGCCATTATTACAAAAGTTTGATACAGCTAGCTGCTTTATTTGTTACAATAAATCTAAATAAATAATTGCATCCCCAAAAAAGAAACAAATAAACACATAAAAAATATTTTTAAACTTTATAAATACTAAAGTTTTTGTTTACCATTCACATGAGTGATTAGGGTTTCTAAAGGTTTGCCATTCAATTTATAAGCTCTACAATATTTATTAAATATATGTACGTATAATCTAAATCCTTATAGACAGCAGAAATGATTTAGCCATGTCTGTCAGTTCGCCTGCTTATATTAACATTCCGAAGTCTCCTTAAGTCCTACGGGCTCGAAAGTGCTATCAATCAATCAGAAATATTAACAAAAATCAGCAACTTTAACTTATATACTCTGTTTTTACCCGGATAACTTTTAAACTTTTTTATATTCTTAAAAATCTTGTGTAAATAGCCTTCCTTTTGCACATCTACATTGTAAAGGGTATTTAGGATTCGGCACAGTCAAATATAACGCTCTTACATTTTTTTAACTTTAAATACAAAACAAAACATTTAACACCTCCCCAATAACACTTTACAACAATAATCATATAAAATATAAAATATACAATAATAACTACATAACAACAGAAAGCCATGCTCAAAGTGATCTTTTGCGTTTGGAGTCGATTAAGCACCAAATTTTGTTCAAATTGGGCCTAACGCGAAAACCTAACGTATTACATCCATTGCCCAAACAATTTATTTGGGACACAATATATAGAGCGGATGGTATAAAGAGTTTTCATGAGTTTTCCAGTGCGAACAGTTTTAAAGACCCCCACAACTTTATGTCACGGCAGAGTTATCAACATTGGCCTGCAGTACAAGGAGCTAAAAGTTCTTCACATGCAATGCCAAAGAAATATCGCTCTGAAAATTTAGAGGATTCTGAAGACGGTATAGAAAATATAAAACGAACTCTAGAGAGCATCAATATTGTACGTAAAAAGTATAACAAATTTAAGCAACAGCACAAATCACATTCTAAATACTTCAACAACAACGATATTAAAAACTTAAAAAATGCAGCAACAATAACATCAACATCAAAAAATTTAAATCAACTTTTTTACATAAAAAATCAAAACAGATTTAATCACACAAATAAAACGGCCAATAGTTTTACAATATTAAAACAATCTAAACACCAACAGTTTCATAAAAATTCACCACACTCTACAAAATCAACAATAACAAAACACCAACAACATAATCGAAAACAACATGAACAATTTAACCAAAACACAAATAATATTCAAAATAATCAAAACAATAACAAAAATAATAACGATAATAATGTAAACAATAGTAACAACAACTACAACATTATTATGGTACAAAAACACCTTTCCAACAATACAAATTATATTGAAGAAAACAAAAAGTTAACATATCTAAAGGATTTCAACAATAGTGAAGATAGTTTTAAAAACATGGAGTATCATCATTCAGAATCTGATAATAATAATAGCATATTAAGAAAGCAAAATAAACACGATGCGGAAGAGATAGCCTCCGAAGAATACCAACATTTTAACATCGATACTAACTTTGGTAATGATGGTGTTGATATAGACATTAATACCGATCCTGATATTATTCACGATAATGAATATGATTATGCTAATAACAACGCTGATTATTTTCACAGTAGCCATCGTCATCATACATATTTCTCAAAGTTAGATGCTTTTAATGAAAACGCCGACTTCTTCGGTAGCACTCAGGAAATAATTACTTTTGCTGAAAAAGGTAAAAATTACATATTATTACAAATTACAGCCGTATTTATAAAAAAACTTTTTTTCAGGTTTTAAATACATTTTAGTTAAAAACATTTTACGCTTAAAATATATTATCAATAATTAGTATTTTACCTTAAAAAACGATTTTACGTTTCTTTATTTTTCACTTGAATTGTACAAATCAATGTTTATTGGCTATTGATTCGTACAGTACTCGTGTCTATAAATTTGGTTTGTACTGCATTTGAGAAAATTATTGTTTTTATAAAATAAGAAAGGTATTATAACTTGTCTGTTAATTAAAAAAATTAAAACACTTTTGCAACGTGGCATTCCGCCACTTACATAGCCTATGCCTATTTATTTTCGTACGTATTTTTTTTTTATTTATTATATTAGATATATCTATTTACTAGGGTTTGTGAAACGGAAATTCCCGAGAGTACGTACTACTATTTCCGGGAAAATTTTACCTTAATTTCCGGGAAAATGGGAAATTAAAAAAGACCAGTATACCAAGACCAATATACATATCTAGTTAAACTAACTAACTTGGAAACTAAAAATTAAAAGTACTTGAAAAAAGATGAATGTTTTTAACATTATTACCGCTTTTTGATTATCAAGTGTTTACAACATTTAACAAATACAACTATGTTAACTTTTTTCTGAAATAATTTTTTAATATAAGTGAATTGTTTTATTAAAAGTTTTTGATTTTATACCTAAAACTTACGTTTTTTTTAAGCTAGGTACACACGATGGTCAGATCTTACAATATTGTAAGAAAATGTTGCTACAAAAGTCTTACAATTGTGTGAACTGACAATTTTAACTCAAAACGTTGTCAGAAAAAGCATTGTCAGACAACAATATTATCAGATATCTGACAATCGTGTGAACACCCTTTGCTGCTATTGTCAGACCATAGTCAGACGTTGTTAGATCATTTTGTATTGTCAGATGTGCGAAGTTTACTACATCTGACAATGGCGTCATTTGCAGAAACATTTCAGAACTTTAGTAATGTCAGATGTATATATGAAGTTCACAGCAAAGGGATAAATTGCAATAAATAAAATATACCTATAACATTTAAATTTAGATAAATGTATTAAAAGATAAACTCCGTATTTCATTTTTTTATAAAAGCGATTTAAAATTAAAAACTACACTTTAAACTTATTTGAAAAATTATTTTAATAAGTTTAAATTTTATTTTTAAAAAATGGTCTTATATGTTATTGAAAGATTCTATATGAATTATATGTTTATTTTTCATATAAATCATAAACTTATGCACATACATACATATGTATATTAAATAACATTCACAATTTGATTTTTAAACGGAAATATCAAATTTATATATAATTCCAGATTACTATTTTTTAATAAATGAAATTTTTAAGTATTTTTACGTGTTTCTGACATATTATAAATGTCTTCCAATATCTTGAAGTTGTCAATGTTTTCGTCGTCATATGACGACGCTGGGAGAATTCGAAAATACAAATTATTTCTTTGTTGTATTTTGTTATTTGTGAATTTTTAAAAACAAATTTAGTATGAAAAATATTTTTTTGCCACAAGTTTCACGATATCTCTAAAACTACTGAGCAAATTTATTAACAATGTAAGCATTTTGGATTTTTCATCTTAATGCATAGGACAAGCAATTCCCAAATCATGCAACTGCCTTCATTTTTGACATAAAGCTAACTCTCGAAAACTAGAGCTGATAAAAAATTTTCATAACATATGTAATCAACAGCAGCTTAAATTTGTCCGGAAACAAGCAAAAACTTAAATTTTGTAAAGTAGTGTATTGTACATATTTTTCTTAAATAAAATCTAAAAATAAAAAGTTTTTCTAATGTTGTGTAATATTTTTTATTATAACTTAGAAGCCCTTTGGAATGAGCACCAGCACACAGGTGCACATACACACACAACGGTATGGCTAGGCATACTGTGTATTAAGCCCTTATGACATTACATTTTTATATCATTGAATTGATAAAAAATTGATAGAAAGAAACAGTAAATGTTAAAAAGAACAAACTATAAAAAACATAAACAAAAATGCAATATTTTTATTCTTGTGTTGTTTTCTATTAAAATGTTGCCAACTTTTTGTTTACGATAAAACACTACAAAGCAAAAAATAAGCGTAATTAATTGCGGTATTTGTCCAAAAACTGGTGATTTAGCAACACTTTCTGTGTTTCAAGCCTGAAATGTCAATTTTAAGTTAAACAGTTTTACATTTTTTTTGACAGAATTTAATTTTTTATCGATAACTTGAGTAAAATGTTTGTCAATTTGCTATTTATGTTTATATATCTGAACTCTTTACACCTTGCATATTTTTCTATTACATTATATATGCACTGCTCACAAAAACTTGAACAATGCAAGAAAAATGTAGTGTCATAAGGGCTTTACAAGTAAGTTCTTAGCTTAAGGTCTGTTTTGCTTTGAAAATCTCGTTTAGTCTATATAGCAACCAGCAGCCGTATTCAGTAATTCGCTAAGGCTAAATCTCCATCACTTAAAATCTATAAAGTTGGTTTAGTGATTTTTGGCTACGAATGCAATTCTGTAACGTGCATTGCTAAATTTGGCCATGCCATAAAAATTGAATTCGCCCCAATATTAGCGTTGAATGTCATCGCTATAATGTTTAAATTTTGTATTCTCTAACGCCAAAAAATAGTTGTTGCTTTTAAAAACCCTAAATTTTTTGCAAAGAATAATTTAAATTTAAATAATTTATTAATGAATTTTATTTTGGCTTAAAGTTCTTATATTTTGAAAGTGTGATATGTTTAGAATGTTATTATTTTTATTTAAAAATTCAAATAAAAATAATAACATTCTCAACATATCACACTTTCAAAATATAAGGACTTCAAGCCAAAATAAAATTCATTAATTAACTTATAATAAATAAGTTCAATAAATAATTAAAATATGACAATTATTAATAAATAATTTTAAACAATATGTACATATATTAAAAATAATATTGCTGCAAATAACACAATACACAAAATATTTTCAAACATTATGTTTTTTGTTTACATAAAATAAACAAACTCGTTGTAGTGATGCCAACTTTTGAAAATTTTCCCATAATTTTCGCATTTGGTGGTGTCATGAAAAAATACTGCGCCTAAATTATCCACTTAGGTGTTATTCAAATACGTATTTGGCAAAAAATTAATAAATTTTGAGTAGAACTTTTAAAATAACTTTTGCAAATTGAGATTTTAAAACATATTTTAAAAACTTATTGAAGAAAAGTAATAAGAATTTTTAAGGAAAACAAACAATAAAATAAGGTGACACTAAAATAATTTGTCAAAAATTTATACAATATGTTTGTCTCTTTTTAACAAAAGTTCATCAAAGTAGAAAGAAAGAAATAGTCGACAGATAGCAAATTAGCTGCGGCGAAAATAGTAAATTTTAGCTAAGCAATTGAACTTACTTTAGCGATCGAAATTCAGCTTTAGCTAAGTGAATTACAGAATACGGCTACTGTATAAGTAAGCTAGCTTTAGTTACATTCGTGGCGATTCACACAAGACCTCAATTACGCCAATAAAGACTCGGAGGCACTGTTGCCAATTTAGAGTTTTTCCCGCTAAGTCTAGTGGTTTTCATGTTTCAATCGCGGGATAAAATGTGTTTTAGCGGTTAGCGGCTTTTCTAGAGTTTTTTAACAGCATTTGGAGGTAACATTTTTTAAAAGTATCTACAGGCTATCTACTATATTTAAGCAAACATATAGGTCACAAAAACATAAATGCAACTTAACACTATTTACAAATATTTTTAAATTGATTCAAATACATATTGTACGCAGTGCTATCAGATATGGCGATTTCTCGCCAAACGTGGCGATATAAAATCGTTTATGAAGATATAAATTTTAGAATGGCGAATGGCGATTGTTATTGTTGAAAAATTATACCATTTTAGCTATTTTCACTTTAGAATTAGCAATTTACGCACTATTTCATTTCTATTTAGTGAAATTTTGTTTAAAAGTTAAGTTAACATTTTCATTACACAACTTGAACGCTCTTGTTT
>NDXZ01001030.1:0-11550 GCA_003055125.1 Paykullia maculata
TATACCCTCACCACATGTGTGTGTGTGAAGGGTATAATTAATAAAAATGTGAAAAAATGTTAACACAAATTAAATAATAAAATCTTTCTTAGAGATATTTAGAATTGAAATTCAAGTTTATTAACTACAGTACTCGTATTGCAAGTTAAAATGCTATATTCGGCTGTGCCGTATTCTAAGTACTCTCCATCAATTTCAATAGTTTATACTCGCAAAATTTACATACATATAACTTTACACATTAAGTTTTTTTTTAAAGTGATTCATGCTCGAACATATGTACATAACAAAAACCGTTTAGTTTTTTGCTAAAAAGATTTTTGTGTAAAAATTAAATTTATTTCATAAAAAAGTTACTAATTTTATTTAAATTTTACTTTTATTTTATTATACTCGTATGTTTAATTTCAAATTATTCTTAGTTTGAGATTACAACTTACTTTCTTCTAGGATAATAATGTACAAGTAATTGTTATGTTTCGCTGCATACTTTTTTAGCATACTGTTGTCATCGACATACATGACATATATAGAGGCTACTGTGTACCTTTTAACTACTATTATTGCCTGGTTTTTAAACAAATAAATTATACTCGTACAATAATAAAACAACAACAGCAACAATAACAATAATTGCTACTTCTACAACTACATCAAGCCAGAAAACAACATGGTACTAATGCTTTACATGGGTTTTTATTATTAACTACCTTTATTTTTATATTGTTGTTGCTGTTATTGTATTATATCAGTTGTGTATACATATTTATGTATACCACAAGTGAACACCAAATTTTTCACATCAAAACATATGTGTTAAATACATACATACATATGTACATAAGTATATACAATTTTTCTTTTATAAAAGCAAAGAGTTAAATGTGTCAACTCAATTCGTCCGGTTTCTTTCTCAACAATTGTCAAATATGTTCTTGTATAAACATATATACATATGTACATACATATGTACACTTTTTGTAAACTTAATGTAACAAATATTCGAAATACCTACATATATAAGTAAAAAAATGTCTAACTGAACGAATGAAGGAAAGAATAACGAAATGTTTCATTTTTTTTGTGCCGTGTTTTATATATAAAACCTGCTGTATGTATGTATACATCAATTGCGTATACCTACATACTTGAATCTGTATAACAGTTCTGAAATTTACACTACATACACTAATGGTCATAAACTACAGCGTTAAAATAATAACAAAATCAACAACCAACATTATTTTATTTAATTTTCTTTTGCTTTAAAACTAAAAAAATACACATGAATTTCCTTTTGCTCTCAAATCACTGTTCTACATACAAACAAACATACATACATACATATGTATATTTTTGAATGCATTGGATCGTTAATATGGAATGTTGACTATAATTTGTTGCATCCAATGTTTAGGCAAACGAAACAACAACAGGAAAACTTTATGCATCAAAACAAAATCATCAAGAATTTAAAGTCAGATTCATGGTTTTTTTGTGGTTCAGTAATTTTTAGTGGTGTTGAGTGTGGTAGTGTTTGTTTCAGCTTTGCGAAATGAACATTTGAATAAATTGTACCAATGGAACTGAAAAATAGTACTTTTTCGTACATTTAATGCTACCAATAAAGAAAAAACACACATTGCTGTTATAAAAAAACAGGTTGCAAAATAGTTGGAAAAAAATATTCTTTAAACATTCAAAAGCGAGATAGTTGCTACAGGTGATGTGATTTTTATTTACAAAAATTTATTAACGAGTATACAATCATAAATATATTATTTTATAAGCTAAAAAAAAAACTAACAAAATTCTAATAACTTTGTAATTCTAAAATATTACAAAACCGTTGGAATGCAACGCTATGTAACAAAAAACATTCAAGCAATCGGTTATAATAACATAAGATCTTAACCAAACACAAACAAGAAACGATTAGATTATTCAGTTGTTGTAGAGTGCAACCAACATATGAAACATTGAGATTTATTGAAGTATACGCATTTTTTAACCCAACATTTTTGCTGATATCGTACTAAAGTACTAAATAGATAAAAAAAGTACCTTTATTTTCCTTACCTGTTTTTTTTATAGATTAAATACCTTTTTAAGTATGAGTGCGTTTTCAGGTATTGTACTTATGGCATGCAAATGATTGTGGTTAGTTTTTTTTAATTCTTAATTGGTTTTACATATTTTAAACTTAAACAAATTCGGTGGTTGATTTTAACGCACGTGTGGTTTTTCTTTGTATTCATTTTGTGTCCACGAGCTAACATTATTTTTAAAAAAATTTGTATTTAATTTGTATCAAAAAACTATAAAAAAACATTAATGGCTCATATAATTTAGATTTTAACGATAAATTATATTTATAGCATAAACAATATATTGGGTTAATATAAATCATCGATCTAAAATAATTTTTTGTTATACACAAATATTTATAAAACAAATAAGAAATTAGATACTTGGTGGGTGTATAATTGCTTGTGTGCGTACTGAAGTATTTAAAATTATTAAGGTACTTCTAGAGAAAAGAATCAATAAAAGTATGAAAGGTGTTTTTTTTATGTCGATAAAGAAATATTTTGATGGTTTTAGTTAATTATTTTATTTTTTGATCTTAAGCAAAACAATTTGTGCAAGATCTTTAAAACAACTGGTTTTATTTAGATAGTAGATAGGATTAAAAAAATAGCAATAAAATTAGTTTGTATTAAAAAAATTATGTAAGCAAATCATAAGGTTATGATTAAAGGTGGTAAACTAAAAAACTTGAAGGAAGAGTACATAATAGTAAAGGGTTGCGTTATACTTTAAAAATACTTTAAAAACATAAACAGCGAGGATCATGTGCTTTTTACTTTTCAATAGATGATGAGTATCTTGAAAAACAAAACCATAAAACAGCAAAAACAAAACAAACCAAAACTTGGTAAAAGAAAATAAATGGAAATGCCCATAGAAGTGCAATAAATTTAAAGGACCTAACTTCAATATAGTTAAAATTATCTAAAATGTAAAAACTCATACACTTAAAAATGTTGGCGTATAAAAATACTATTAAATTTTTATTAGGCTAATACGCCATTAAATCAGCAACAGCATTGACATTACTTTAAAAAAAAAAATTTGAAAAACTCGTGCATTTATAGATACAACCGGTATGAATATATATTAACAACATTGTCGGATATATTAAAGCAGGTGCTTTATAAAGGCAAGAAAATGAATGTGCTTGAGCATTGCTTTAGCAGATAATAAACTAGAACTGATATGCTTAAATGACTTCTATCGATAATGGGGTGTAATACTTATGCACTTACCTATAGCTGACATAAGCAGAGCTGCACCATTTTTTTAATTTAATATATTAATATTTTCCTTATTGTAATTTTCATCATAAATGACTCGTAATTTATTGAATTAACATTTAGCACATTTCCCCCTTTATTTTGTACATAATTATTGTTTTATATAAATGTTTATTGTGTATGCGTTTTATGAATTAGGACACATCATTTAGAATTTATTTAATATTTATCTACCAACTGACTTCTTTAGCTCTATGCTTTTGATTACTATTGCTAGATTACAAACACACGCTTAGTCATTACAAGATTATTTATGACAATTGGTTTTTGTAAAATATTTATTTGCTTTTAATGTTATTAGTTGATATAATAATAATAATAAATATTTTTGTGCTGATTAGATAATAAATAGACAATATTTTCTCAAGGTAACGGAAAGTAAAAAGCGTGTATTAAAAATATTTATCACTGCCTTTTAATACATTTGCTTTCAATTCATTTATATATATTTTATACTAGCTCAAGCCCGGTCTGCTTCGCTACCGCAATCGTTATAAAATTAATAACAAATAGGTTAGGTTAGCTGAGTTGGCAGCCGCAGAGGAAAGATTGAGACGCAGCTCACTTGGGTGCGGTGCATCCGATCCCTTTGTGATACCTGTGAAGAGAAAAGAAAGAGAAAGAAAATAATTATATCAAATAAATTATAAGAATAAGAATATAAAAGAAGGGAGTAATCTGGACTTGAAAGATAAGATAACAAATGGCTTTTATAAATATAAAAAGTACCATATACAGTTTGTAATTTAATCTATAAAAATCTTCTTTTATTCGGTGAAGACCCGATATGTTTAAAAAAGTACCACACCAGTTTACTCAAAAATTAACCCTTTTTTACCCTACTACTAATGTCATTCAAGTTGCTCTAAATCATACTATTTATTATGTCTGCAGGAACCCTTGCTTTTAATCTTATCCAAATCGGCCAAGTGATTAACTATTTAACGCATTTTTCCGTTTTTCCCTCTTTTGGGTACTTTTTTCATCCCTATTCTAGTGTTAACATTTTTTTCTCACACAGATGTCTGTATAATAGTAAAAGCTGGTGTGAAGCTTTACATGAATTACATCAAAGTTTAAAAAAATACTTTAATCAAAAAAGTTCGAAAAAGAAGTGAAATTTTTATTTCTATAAGATTGAATTTCTAGAAAGTACCAAAAACATATTATTGTTTATTTTATCAGATTAAAGGTTACCTATTTTCCCCTTTTGTACCAAAATATTTGAATTTCCAAAAATCCCTTCTAAGTGGGTCTATACATGAGTCCACAATCCAAATTTTATTCCTTTAGCTTTAAGCGTTTAGGCTATACGATAATAAATAAGTCAGTTAGTCAATCATCAATGATAAAAATGGGCGTGGCATCCAAAATTTCCCAACAAATTTTAGCCTATTGTTCCTTTTATACTATTAGCAACATACTGTATAAATTAATAAAAATCGGTCTAAATGTATGGACAGCTAAAAAATACAAACATACATACATACATACATATAGTTATACAGACATTTTTCTTCTTTATAGATATAAAAATAAAAAATATTTTATTTAGTGTGTAAAAATTACTTACAAGTTTCCATGAACATTAATTTATTAACAATATACATGCACACGTATTTACTAATACATACATATGTATAACAGTCGCTTGTCCGTACGTAAGTTACCTTTTACATATTTAAGTCCGTGTTTGACGAATGAGTACTGTTGTTTGTTAAATTTGTTAGTGTTAAATATTTCCATTAACGAGAGCATTTAGCACTATTTTTTTTTAAAGTGTTATTATTAATCAACTTTAAAAGTAAATATTTATTTAAAAAACTCATATTTGAGAATCGGCCAGTTGGTTGACTGATCGTATTGTAAATATTTAACATTTCTAACAAATGTCTAAATGCTTTTATAACAAAAAAAAAAAAAATAAAAAAAATTAAATAAATAAAAATATTAAATAAATAAAAAAAATTTAACATTTATGGGAATTTTTTATTATAAGTTTTTTCTGAAGGCATGTTTTGTATGTTACACATATTATAAGCAAGGAAGTGCACAGAGAAACAAAATGGGTAAATATTTTCAAATTTCGGAAGGATTTGATTGTATCTTTAATGGATGCGCATTCATTCTTTGGTACATTTTCCTATTATTTTCTTGGTGCCGCCGAATTGATTTTTCATTATAGTGATAGTTTTTTTTTTGCAGAATCTGTAAGGTAATTTCGGCCAACTACTTGGCAAAAAACGTTTTTTGGAAAAATTTTTGTGTTTGTATCTTTTTTTCTATATTTTCTCTAACATTTTTTGTATTTTTAAAACTTTGGACCCTCTTTGGAATTCGAGTTTTTTTAGCCGTTTTTGCACTTTATATGTTTAAAGGACGGTTTTTTTTAGTTTTCTCACAGAAGATCTGGAGTAGTCCCCTGTAGCTCTGCAGTCTTACGGTCTATATCCTTCACCACAGGTAACAAGGCTATATATATGTAGGTTTGTCATTATGTTTGTAATTTCTACAATATTAATTTGCAACTCGATGTATGTATTTACATGTCCGAAAGATAATAAAAAAGTCTTAGAAAGTTCAACTTACAGACGGACATGGCTAAATCGACTTCCATATCTCTAAGGATTACGAATATATATACTTTATAGGGTCGCAAATGAATAATGTAGAAATTACAAACTAATGTATGAATGACAAACTAATGTATACCCTTGCTACATGTGGTGAAGGGTATAATAAACGAATAAAAAGAATAATAAGATGTAGAAAGAAATGTATAAACATCTTACGTCCATTTGTGTGGACAGTTTCTTTGTATTCTAAAGCCAACGCGATTTCAAAATTGGGGTTTTTAACCGCTCAACGTTACCGTCGCATTATTTCGGGCTGATTACAACATATTGTATAGGCATGATAAATGACAAAAATGACAATATTAGTTTTTCAATTTTATTAAATATGAATTAAATACCTGGATTCCTCCCGCCACAATCACCTAACTTCACAAAAAAAGGTTTTTTTGCTTATTGTTTGTTTTCTGCCAAAAAACGAAAACATAAACAAAAAAAGTTATAACAAATAAAAAATGACGAAATGGTTATTAGCTTATTGTCATTAACTTAAAAAAAGGTATTTAATTAAAAACAAACAGAGAGACAAAAGAAAAAGTAAAAAAAAAATGCTAAAATAGTTTTTCCTTTTAGTTTTAATGAAATTCATCAACTATAAAATGGGAGCAGCATTTAATGATTCTATGCAAAAAAGTTATAATTAACATAAACACCAAATTTTTAACACACAATGTGTGTGGCCTGGCCAAAGGTTATCAATTTTTTCGAGAACGTGCACACGTGCCCTTCTTCGTTTATTTATCCTCGTCCTCTGTTTCAAAACATTACCCTCTGCCCCTAAACTTTTTTAATTTTTATTATAAAGTATAGTTTACAGGTCGGTCACACACCTTTTAAAAACACAAAAATAAATGTATTTTGCAATTTTATTCTTGTTCTTTTATTTTTTTTCTGTAGGTTTTGTCTTTATCATAATTAAAGTTTCGCAAAACAGTTTTTTTTAAAGGAAAGGTTGAGTTAAATTTATTGTTGTAAAGAGCGTTTTTTTAATAAAATTAACCCCTAAAGGATTTTATTTAGCAACAAAATTTCAACCAAACTTAACGAAACAACCACAAAAATATTTTGTTTTTGCTGAATTAAACGTTCGACGATTGATGAACTATTTAATTTTTCCATTTATTTCCCCCTTCCTACAAAACTGTTTGACATTTGCTTTAAAATTCCCTTATTTTATTCTTAATCATTTAAGTGAGTTAAAAAAAAGAAACTAAAAAAGGGTTTTCAATTTTTACTTATTGAATCTACTTCAAAATGCAAGTTTTTTTTTCAATCGCATAAAAATCCCTTTATTTGCGCATTACCATTCAAAAGAAGGGTTTAGTGTTTTTGTGAATTACAATAAAATCTTTTCTTATGACGGATTTAGTAACTCTACCTCAGCTAACAATTTATAAAAACAAACAAAAAATATATTGATTAATTTTAAAAATATCTTGAGCAAATTTAAATTCATTTTTTAGGGACTGATGTCTGATGATGATTAGATAAGCAACCTCTTCCTTTAAAATAAAGGTTTCACTTAAAATCAAGCACGATTTTGTTTCAAAATACCTTGATATAGAACATTAAGATTGATCCCTTACTGCATATTAGTTTGCAATTATGTATATGAATGTATGTACATATGTACATATACATACATATAAACTAAAGAACATAAATTGACAGCTTCTTAAGTTCATCCTTTGCCCTCTCTTTCTTTACACATACACTAATGGTTGGTAGTTATATTGTAGGCGGGCGAGCCAGGCAGCTGTTTGTTTACAAAACAGTCTCCGTTTTGTGCACCGACAGTTGTCTCGCAAATTGTTTGTGCTGGTGATTTTTTGTTTAGTTTATTGGCACTTTGTTGTGATTCGCTGTCAGTTAATAATTTAATTTTCTCGTTCTTTTATATATAAAAGTTTTGTTTCATATTTAACGATTTATGAGTCGTTTTAATATTTTTTGACATTTATTGTTGTTTATTTAATTTGTCGTTTATTTGAAAATAGCGATGTGTTGTGCTTTTTTTCTTAAATTAATTATAAAATGAATTTGATTTTAATGTTTCAATTGACTTGCTGTTGACCGACAAGATATATTTTTATATCTTTATTATTGTTTGTTAAAGAATTTAAGTGGAAAAAATGGAATAAATGTGTAGTGTTTCTTTGTAACATTATAAAATATAGAACAATTTTTTACACAAGTTTCTCAACTTTTTTTAAATAATTCAATTTTAAAAAACCGCAAATAAAATATTTTAGTAAAAAAATGTTTTTTTTTAAAACTTAATATCAGACAAAATGTTTGATAACAGTAAATCAGCAGTTCTAACTTTCAATAAAAATTTGCCGCCAGCTTAAAACTTATCGCCAACTTAAATATTTTTATTAAAATGTGTATTAAATTTTGTTTCCAAAAATTTATCTCCAGCTTTAAATTTATCATTAATAATTTCCCATAAACAATTATCGCCAAAAATTTAAAAAATTATTTTTTACACAATTTTTATAAATCCCATATTTTTTTATAGAAATGTAGCGGCAATATAATTTTTTTTTTTTTTCATTAATATGCTTTAGAATTTATTTACCTACAACATGTAAAAAATAGTTTGTGTGTACATCATCAATTAACGTTTTATTTTTAAGTTTTATACTTGTATTCTTTTGTTTATTTTTGGAATGTTTATGAAAGTAATTAATATTTTTCTAACAATCAGTATTTAATACTTGTTTTTATTTTTTTTAAGCAGCTGTTGCTGTTTCTATTTGTTTTTGCTTTAGTCATAATCTCTGAACTGTATGGTTTGGTTTGATGGTCGAATCGGTGTTTATCGGGGGTGATTTTTCTTCTTTTTTCAACCACCCATATGCAGTGGAGCGTTAAGTATTGAATTTTTTGTTTGCTTTTCTTGTTAAAATTTGATAAGCGGAAAAAACAAGGAATTAAAGAAAAACAATAAAGAAGGCCACTTTGCACTAGTTATTGTTTTTAAGGTTAAATGTAAGCGACATGATTTTAAAAAGACGACCTGTAAAAACAACCACATATTTTGAAGGAAGTTTGATACAAATTTTACATAGTGGCAGAGAAAATAAGTAACTATGTATATAGTAATAAACTAAAACATCAGACTATTATACAAGTCTTAAGATTTCCATTGGATTTTTATCTGATTGTCAAAAAAATCAGATAGAAAATTTTCTCATTACATTTTGTGTCTACACTATCATACTTCAATTAATCACACACGGCAAGGTACACAACAACAGCTGTTTATATTATTTTTGCACACAACTCTTTCTTTTTTGGTGTAAAATCACAACTCTGTTTCTGTTTGCTGTAAAATAAAATGAAAAGTCTCAGCGTTTAGAAAAATTTGTAAAAATGGTAAAAGCTATACGACTGTCAAAATTCTATACGTATTTTTTGACATTTCATTACATATTGTGTTCACATTATTATATTTTCCCATTTTATTTGAGTTTTTGACATGTCGTATTACTCAGTATTACAATGTGAAGCGGCCTTAAGTGCTTTTATATGAAGAGTAAATAATTAAACTATTTTTTTAACTTTTTCTGTCATTTATTATAATTTTTTTTCATTAAAAGCTTCCTAACCAAAATAAAAGAAGGAATTAGTATTTATAAAAAATTAAAAATTAGTAAATTAAAAATTTTCTTGCAATACACATATGTATTTTAAATCCTTCTTCCATTATCATTATCAATTTGCAATTACAGTACTCGCTTGATTTGCGCAACCGAAAAAATATTAGGGCGTTGCTTTTATCAAAAAGTTGCAATAACCGACCACTAAAAATTTAATATAAAAACACACAGCTGTTTAACTTAAACTTACTTATTATGCAAAATTATAAAATTTGTTTATTTATTTATAAAAAGTAAAACAAAAAAAATAATCTTCATATTTTAGAGATCACGTAGGTATAATAATTTTCTAAGCGCCGTTCCTGCGTGAGAACAAAAAGAGTAAAGAGATTAAAATAAATAAAAAGTATTCACACTAACGTGTGAAAAACGTTTTTAAGATGGGTTGTTAGGTGATACAATAAGTACAGGGAGAAAATTGCTTTGAATTTAATAAAAGTTGTTTTTTGAAAAAAGTTGCACTTATAACCCTGTAATGTAAAAAAAGCTACCTGTTGCACAAATCGAGCTCGCCCTGTATTCACTTTCTTCTTTTACAAATAATAACTGAAACTTATTTCTTTTCTAACAAAAATTAATTTTTTTAATATGCATGTGGTAAACATACGCTCGAACTGCAATACACATTACTTCTGTAGAAATACACCTTTGAATTTTTAATATTTGTACATATGTACATATGTAACTTGTTTCTAAAATAATCTCTCTAACACGAATCATAAACATGATCGTTTGGCAGCAACCCTCATACACACATAATCCATAAAAAAAACATTTATCACTCATAACACATGTTAGGAAAAAGGTAAAAATATATGTACGTACATGTGTACATATATTCCAAAATCATTCCGCCTTAGTAAATAATTATTCTCATTTGTATTTGAACTCTCCGAATGTAAAATAAACAGAGATTTTAAATTTCTTTTTACTTCTCATATCGTTGCCAGACATCTGATCCTCTCAGACATGTGAATTGTTCTTTTAGCTCTCTTAATATTTACTTGTGTATATTTATATATTCACATACTTATACATATATACATATGTACAAGTATTTTTCTTAGCATCTGTCATTTGTTTTGTCTAGATGTTTTGAATGTCGATTTTTATAATCTCTGGGCATTGGACACGCTTAACATAATTTGTTGGTTTTTTTTTCTTTTTTGCAACTTTTGGTCAGTGTTTTTATACCCTTCACCAGAGGTGATAAGGGTATATACTTATAAGTTTGTCATTCCGTTTGTAATTTCTACAATATTCATTTGCGACCCCATAAAGTATATATATTCTGAATCCTTATATATAGGGAAGTTAATTTAGCCATGTCCGTCTGTCAGTCTGTTGAAATCAATTTTTCTCAGCCCCCCGATGTCGTACGGACACGTTATTGGTATTAAACGATCAGAAATTTCCCCGATGATTTGCTGTTGAAAATTAACAAATTCAGATTATTAAACGAGATATAAGCAAAACAAATTTTTCGAGATATAAGCAAAAAAATGTTTTTTTTTTACACAAAAATGATTATATTTGTGATTCGACTAATTGAAAGTGTTCATACATTTTTTGTTGTAACCATTATAATGCAATCGTACTGACTATATTAAGGACCCTTCAGGTTGCATTACTTCACAAATAAGTTTTATGTGAAGTAAAACTAAAAAAGTTCATTATATACGGAGAAAATTGCTTCTATTGTTATAACTAGAGTTATTTTTAATGAAAATTTGCCTTTTGTCGTCATATTAAAGAATGATTAAGAATGACAATTAAAAGAATGATAATTAATCAGTGCAATATAATTACACTATCACATCTAAGCCTTACAACTGAGAACAGTTCTGGTTATCACAACTTAAACTACTTTTTTGT
>NDXZ01001041.1:2402-15498 GCA_003055125.1 Paykullia maculata
AAAAAAAAAAATTTGTTTTGCTTTAAAAATAGACATTTTTATTGTAATTTAATGATATTGATAGCCTTGAATATTTAAATTTTTGATTTAATAAAATATCAAATGAAATAATAAAAATTCGCAAACAAAAATTTATAAAAATATAAAATACCATAATTTAACAGCAGCTGCTTAAATATGAATATATTTTTAAAGCAAAGAATAAAGAAAAACAACAAATTTGAATGAAACACAAAAAACACAATACAAATATAAATACATATGTATTTAAAAATATGCTGATTAAAAATTCTAACCGCTTTAAAATCACAAACAACACAGCAACAATAATAATAAAAACAACTAAATTAAAATCTTGGTTTTAATTAAAGCTTAAATTAACGCCTTTTTTTGCTGGTTTATTAAATGCATTTGTTTACTTTAATATGGGTGACTTTTTTACGAAATGTATTATTTATAACTTTTTGTTGTGTTTTTTTTTTCAAATTAATTTAATAATACATTTTAAACTGATAAAGGAAGTGAAAACGCATTTAATTTGCATAAGAATGACAATGATGGTTGTGAGTAATGGTGGTGATAAGAGTGACAAACAATCACGCTTCAGTGAAAATTTGTTGTTTTTTTTTAATTTTAATTTAAATTTAAAAATTTGTTTATACATTTAACACTAATTTGCGAAAGAAACGCCAGACAAAAATCTATTTTAACTTCGAAAAATTAAAAAATTTTAGTATGTATTAAAAGGTAATTTTATTTATAGATTTTGAAATAAACAACCGAAAATAAATAAGATATTAAAATAAAATAAAATTTTCAAGGACTTTCTTTATTTATGTTCAACTAAGGTTTCGAAATTCCAAAATTTGTTATTTTAATAAAATTAAAAGTAATAGGTATAATAACTACTTGAAAAGGTCACAAATTTCAAACAAAATTATGTTTTAAAAACTTAACTGCTGAGCATAACTTTAAAAATTTCAACTTCGAATACATTTTTTTACTTTTATTTAGTAAAAATTTTTTTGCTTTGGAAAATAAACAAAAAGTCTCTAAAACACAAGATCTAAAAATGTATGTATGTATGTATATACATTATTAAACAAAATTTGTTTGGTTTTCGAAGATTAAATTTCTTTGTAAAGCTAAAAAAAAATTTGTTTTTTTAACATTTTTATTTATTGTAAAAACATAAAAAAAAAATTAGAAAAAAATGTATAAAATTTTCAAACATACATACTTTGTTAAATATTTTCTTAAAAAAATGCTGGTTTTAAAAATTGAACTATACATGCATAACAATATTTTAAGTTTTCGAACTTAAAATTTTTGGTCCAAACTTTGTTAAAAGTTATGAAAAATTAGTTTTATATAAGAAATTAATATTTCTAAGTGCTTTAATAATGTTCGAAAATTTTCGAACTATCGAACTTTATAATTTTTTTTATTTTTTTTTTTTATCTAAGCGTTTATATTATTTAATAAAAAAGCAGTTTCTTTTTACGCAAAAAATTTCGAATACATTAAGAAACTCCCCCAAAACTTATAAAAAAAAAAACAAATTTCGAATACAATTCTTTTACAGAAAAAAAAAAATTTTTTTTGAAAATATTGTTTAAAGTTAATAAAAATTTATTTATCATAAAAATAACATATTCAGAGTATGTATGTAGATATGTATGTATGTTTTGACAATGTTCGAAAATTTTCGAACTTTTAAAATTTATAATAAAAATACATAAAATAATTTTTGAAGGTTAAATTTTTAACTACAAATTTTGAAATCGTTTGAAATTTTAAATAATTAAAAAATTAAACATTTGATTAATCCTTTAGACAAAACTTATTTTAAATGAAAAACTACGAACTACGAATAACAAATTCAAACTTCGAATTTTAGCTGAAAAATTATTTGGTTCAAACAAAATAAGTTTAAAATGTTTGCATGTGGTCAATATTGAAAACATCAATTTAATTAAAACGAACTGTGTTTTTTTTTGAATCATTATCGAAAATTTTCCACTTTTCAAAATTTCTCTAGTATTATTTTTAGTATATAAATAAATATTCGAACTCATGATTTTCTAACTTAAGCCGAAAAACATTCAATGCATATTACTTTGTAAGTTAAGTTGTGCAATGTAAGAATTTTAAATCTCAACTTACCGTACTCTCTCAGAATAAAGTTCGACTTCTTTAACTTTTTGCTGCAACAACAATTGCTGTTGCTCGAAAGGTGTTAGAGCGTGTTTCAATAAAACCACACCGTTTGATAAAATATTAGCACATTGCTGCTGCTGTTGTTGTTGGTGTTGATTTTGTTGCAGTTGCTGCTGCTGTTGTTGTTGTTGTTTAATTAACAAAGATGCTGTAGCGTTTGAAGCATTTGTAATAACTGCATTGCTATTGACAACATTGCTGTTCGTTAAACAGTTCGTGTTGTTAGCGTTAATGTTGTTGCTGGCCGAACTGTTACCCAACAAACCGGACGATTGTAGACCATTTAAAATGTTTTTGGTCAATGAAACAGCATTAACCGAAGACTGTTGCAAAAGGTTTGCATGCAATTGATGTTGTGTTAAATGTTGTTGTTGCTGAATTTGATGTTGCTGTTGTTGTGCGGCCGTTAGAGCATTTTGATTATTATTATTATGATAAAAACCATTCAAGTTAAGGTTTTGTAAAGTGTTAAGAGGAGCCTGAGCGGTAGATAAATCTCCCGAAGAGAATGAAATGGCTGAGGGTGAAGAGGAGCCACTATTATTGGATGGTGACGAAATGCTATTGGTACGAGGCCGTAAATCAAGGCCCAAAATATTATTTTGGCCATTGAGCAAATTGTTAAAAGAATTTACCACATTTTGTGATAGTTCTGCGTTAGAAGAATTTTGATTGTGAGTCGAGCCATTCTGATGTAAGCCTGAGCCTATAACGCCTACGTTAGAGAGATTGTTATTGGTGTTAAGGCCGTTATTGATTACGCTTAACTGGTTGTTGCTGTTGTTTTCGTTTGGATTAATATTTTTACCGAGTTGCAAAGATTCTGGGGTAGAATTAGTAGCGCCATTAATTTGCAGATTATGACCATTAGAATGGCCATTGACCTGCAAAGGAGTATGTGTTTTAGTATGCTGCTGCTGTTGTTGCTGCTGCTGCTGACGATTGCGTTTATTTTTCTTTTTCCTTTTGTCTTCGTCCTCAAGATTATTGGAGGCATTACAATTTCCACTACCATTCATGATCCTTTGACCATTGAGAAATTGTCCTGGCTTGGGAGCCACCCATTCTAGATCCTTGCGTAAATGACCTCGGGAGCATTTGCAACCGCATACTTTATATACCAAGTCATAGCCCTTTTTAGTCCATAAATTCTGGGCCTTCTGGCGATCCGACCAGGAACGTGCTCTACCACCCATTGTTTTGAGTGTTTGCAAGACCGTCTGTTCCCAGGCCTCGAAACATTCCCGATGCATGTATTGGCCGACATTACAGTTTTCATTGTTGCAAATCACCTTAATACAATCCGTTAAATCATCCAAATTAATCAAGTCCGTTTTAAAGCAGTCGCCACTGGGATAACAGCATCGAACATATTGATCTCCTGACGATTTATTATGACTCGGAGTCAAAGTGTTGTTGCTGTTATTATTGCTGTTCACAGTCGTTTGCATGGGCGACATAGTGAGGCTGCTAGAGCTGATGATGCTTCTTCTATTGCTATTTCTATTGTTATCCTGTTTTATTGGTGAGAAAAATTGTTGATTAAAAATTTCTAAATTAGAGGAATTCAGTTTGGTTGCAGTAACAAATGTTTGATGCGGCTGTTATTGTTGTAGTTGTATTAGTTGTAGTTGTGTGACAATATGTGTGGTCTTGTGATTGCGATAAGACGCCATAAGTGACATTTAAATCGTTGTTAAATGTTTTTTTTTACAAAATTCTCATTGAAATGAGCTGAACAAATTCTTTTAGCATTAAAATTGTTTATTCGGTTTACAAAACTTAATTGTTTTTGTTGTTTTAATTTTAAATCAGTGAATAATTTAAAGGATTCACATGTTTACTTTTTTTAATTTAATTGGATTTCAATAAAATTTTTAGAAAAAAAAAATTTACTTGCAGCAACTGGAAATTTTGAATTGAACTGTTTTTTACACGAGACTTCAAATTGTTGTTTTTAGAAATTTTGCAAGTTTTTATTTTTTAGTTTGAAAAAAAGTTTTAAATTTTGTTTTTATTTAATGCAATCATCAATTTACACATTTAAGTTAAAGTATCCACTTTAATTTAAATTTTATGTTGTTTTGTTTTTATTTAAAAATTTTATTTATGTTTAATAAATGTTGTAGGAATTATTTTTTGTTGTTTTATTTGTTGAGTTTTGTTTCTTTCGATTTTTGTATAAAATTTTTTATTGAATAAGTATGTATGTGTATGTATGTATTTTATTTAAGAAGTTTTTTTGTTTTATTTATTTAAAAAAATTATTGTTAATCCATTTCATACAAAAAAAGTCTATTTCTGTTGAGGTTTTCGGTTGAAAGTCTTTAGTTTTATCTATTAAAATAAAAAACAGAATTGAAATGCTATATCAAGATGTTGCGTTAAAATTGCGTATTATTTTTGGATGCTTCACTTGGTTATTTGTAAAAATTATGTAATATTAAAAAAAACTTTTCAGGAGGTTATTTCTTATTTTTTAATTTAAATTTAATTATCAAGGTTAGGAATTTCAAAATTTACAAAAATTATTTTTGATTTTTTTTTTCTAAAATCGAATATTTTTATTGAATTTTATTTGTTTAGGAACAGATTTAAATATTGTATGTAGGTATGCAAACGGATGATTTTGTTTTTAATAAAAAATCTTTAATATTTTTATTATAGGTACCTATTAATTAACAAAAAATATTAAAATTTATTTATTATTTTTTGAAGTTTAAAAATAATTTTAAATAAAGAAATTAATGTTTTTCGAATGTAGACAATTTGCATATTTTTTTAACAAAATTTTTATCGAATATGCAAAAAAAAAATTACATTTTTTATGTTCAAATTCAAAAGAAATCCAACTTTTAAAACAAATTTTTATTAAAATGTGAATGATCATGAATTAATTAACAGATAAAAGGTCTTAAACCAATTTTAAAGATTTTTCTTTTATTATTAAATTAATTCCTTTTCTTGAATTATAGAATAGGTATCTATATTTAAATGATTTTTTGAAAATTCTCTTTTTAATGAAAAGAATAAAATTGTTAAAAAAATTTTTTTTTTTGTAAAATGTGCTTCAAAATTGTTTTTTTTTTTTACTTGTAGAAAATGGTTCATAAATTTTAGGTAGGTACATACCTATTAATAGTAATTTATCAACAACTGTTTTATAAAATATTTAATAACTTTAAGCCTACAATAAATTCTTATTTTTCCATAAAATAAAATAAATAAAAAATTGGAATAGAAGTGTCGGCAAAATTTACTTTTTAAATTATTATTCATTTAATATCAAAAATAAAAAATTAAATTTCTTTGAAAATTAAAAAATGAACTTGAGTCAGAATTAAACTAAAATTAACTGCCTGGCCCACAAATGCGAACGATATTTTCGTTTCGAATAAATATATTTCAAACAAAAACAAAATTAAATTTGTTTTTGTTTGAAATATATTTATTCGAAACGAAAATATCGTTCGCATTTGTGGGCCAGGCAGTAATTGTCTAATAAATAAAAAATTTTATTTTACTTTATTCAATTTTACAGTTAATTTTTTTTTATTTCTAACTATTTTTCCAAATTAATGACAAAAAAAGTTTAACGATTTAATATATAAATTTTTAAATAAAATAAAATATAGTTTTTATTTATTTAAAAACAGGTTTTAAGCTTAATTAATAAATTTGTAAAAAAAATGTGAATTATTTTTTTAGGTAAAAAAAATTGGGCTTTTTTTATTCTAAATGCTGTTGTCCTTTAACAATTCTTATCAGGGATGCCACTTTAATGCGATTAGATCAAAATTGGTAATTTTTTAAATGATAAATATTGATGGTTCGTTTAAATTTCTTACAAGTTTTTGTTAAAAAACAATTTTTTTTGATGATACCTGACTACCTACCACCTACCTAACAAAAGAGTTGTATCAATTTGCTTTAATTGGACCATACCAACTACAAAAAATCTGCCAGATGTAAAATAACTTTAATATTACTTTTAGAAACGATTTTTTTTTTCTGCGAATTACAAATAAGTGTTTTCCTAATTATAAAATATGGTTCGAATAATTTATCTTTAAATATTGATAGATAAAAACGTAAATTGTTTTTGGGAAAATGGTACACATTGAAAAAGCTTTAATGATTTTAAAACTTATAGTTTAATCTTTCTTACAGTTACGTTGTTGCACACGAAAATGTTTTAAATAATGGTAGGTATATAATAACAACAGAAATAGAAAGAAAATTAAGTAGGAAAAAATCTATACATACCTACATACATACAATAAATACCTATACGTAGGTACCTATAGCTACAATTAAATTATTTGTTTAAAGAACTTTTAAAAAAAAGTAGTGGACTACATTCCTACTATATGATTTGTATCAAATAATTTGATGATGATTCAATATACATATTTAAATTATGACTAATTAATTATTCTACAAAAATAAAAACTATGAATTTTTTAGCATCATTTGTTTACATTTAACTTGAATTTATGTATTTGTAACAACTGCATTAACACACATATATTTTAAACAATTAATTTAAAATAATTTTTACTATTATGTGTATTTCTATGCGTAATTGTATGTATGTATGTATGTGCGTATGTACATATATATTTATGCATTAATTTAAAAATAAATTAGTTTTGTTTGTTGTTTTGCTACTTATTAGATGGTTAATTTTATACATAAGTACTTAAAAATGGTTAATGGTTGGTTTTTGTAGGTTTAAAAAAAAACAAAAGATATATGTACATATATACATATGTATGTATGGAATAGAAAATGTTGTACCATTGTGGCATCCCTGATTTTAAATTCAATGACTGCATCCAAAAACAATTTCAATTGGTTTTTTTTTCATTTGTTATTTATTTCTCAATTATTTACTTTGCTGTTGTTGTTATTATTGTTGTTGGTATGATTGTTATGTTTTTAATACGTATTGCTTTTGCTCACTCTCTGTCATAAAATTTACAGTTATATTTACTGTATGTGTGTTTTTTGTAGAATTTGTATTTTTTTTGTAAACATTTAATTTCAATATTTTTGTTATTATTTCGTTTTACAAAACACAAACTAAACTGTTTTAATTATTTGCAAAATTTTTGCACATTTTTCTGATTATTGTTGTAAAAAAAGTTTTATTACTGTCGTTTTTTTCCAAAAAAAAAAAAATTTGATTATAGTTTTTTTCACTTTTCCTTTAAAAAAAGGAAATTATTTTGTTTATCGAAACAAAAAATATAACAAGAAATTGTTGATTTATTTGCTAGTCGGAAATTCTTGTTCTTTTCTATAAAAATTTTTTGCACTTCACTTCAAAAGGAGTAATAAAAAACAGTTTTTGTTTTCTTTTTTTCCTCTTTTCTTAACGTGTTCCGAACTCTCTTACACAACACAACTTGTTCAGCAGAAAGCGAAATTCATACTAAAAATTTCACACAAGAAAAATGTATAATGAAGCCAGCAAACGCGTACAACCTCTGCACAACACGACGAATTGATTAAAAAGAGAAGAAAAAAACAAAAAACACACGCAAATAGCAAAAACAAATACTACACGAGCAGAAGCAAAAATCTAGTATGCTTGCCTTCGGCTGGGTAATCAAACAACATGCGGCTGACAACGGTTCCATTCCAACATGTCTATTGCGCCGGTCATCAAAATCGAACTAGTTTTGCAGCAATGAACAAATAAACAATCATGCTCTCACTCACTCGCTATCTTCTTTCTATTTTGATGTAAAAAATTTTCCTCTTAAATTCTTTGAATGGTGGTGGGGTTTATTAACTCACACTACTTTTCGTATTGGTGTTTTATTATACACATTCCAATTCAAATGTGAAACAGATTTTTTTTCTGGGTTTTTCAGCATTTGTGTGTCTTTTTAAGGGTGGCAGTCATCCAATTTTCGATGACTCACCCTTAATACTTTGAGGTTTAATTTAAGTAACAAAAAAAAAGTAAAAGGAAAACTAGTGGGTTTAGAATTTTGTACTTTTAGTTCAAGGTTTCTTATTGGAGTTTGAGTTTAAGGTTGGATTGGTTGTTGTTTATTTCCCTTCCTTTATTGCTGTCGTTATCAATTTTTGGCGCTAAATTCTTTTTGGAAAAACTTTTTATTTCATTTTCAGGGGATTTTCCAAGTGGCGGGGTTTGTTAAATCCATTGATTATGTGGAGCTTTCAGTAACAGTTTGACTGTGACAGCGCATGGATTTGCGCTGGTAATAGAGAAAAAATTAGGAAATTGTATTTTCATAAATGCAGTTGGCAGTTGTGATGTTGGGAAAATTACGAAGACTTATTTTGGAAAACTTAAAATATGTAACAGCGCTAAAGAGAATCGTTGTGTGCTGAATTAAAAAAACAGATAAACTATTTCTTAATCTGTATGGTTTAAGAAGCAACATTCTTAAGAAACACTTGAAAAGTGTTTAAAATTTTCAATTTAATTTAACTCTCAAATATTTTTTTTATTTTTCAGTATATCAATAACATTTTAATAATTACTTGTTCATAATTTTACTGTTAGTGTTATTTATCGATAAAATCCAGAACTAAGCCTAACGAAAACAAGAAAGTTTGCACTTAAAGTAAATGTTACCCCATAAATTCAGATTTTATTCAATTATGAACACATTCAAAAATTGTACAATTATTTATAACTTTCTTAAGAAGTTACATTTTTGAAGCAAATTTTGTGTTAGTTTTTCTTTATTGTAGTTTCGACTTGTCTGTTAAGTAACTAACAATGTTGTCAAAATTCTCTTTTAACGTCCTAAGCTGGATGTCTTATTTTAAATAATTTTATTTTAATAATAGTTTTTCGTCAATACATACATACTTCTCCCTACTAAAGATATAAACAATGAAAAATTATATGACAGCTTAGTTTTTTTTTTAGTTGTTTTTTTTTTTTTTTTGTTTAAATATCCAGAAAGTAAATTTTTTATTCCAATCAGAAACACGAAGTTATTTTCAATAAAATTAAATTTATTCTTCTTGACTTAACATTGTGACATAGTACATTAACAAATTTGGCAATTGTAAGATAATCAAATAAATTTTAAAATTTTGAGGTAAATAAATCATTGTTGTTTTTATAAATATATAATTTATTTAAATATATTTTTATTTTGTGTGTCTTAAATGAGCCGTTAGGGAGCGCTTTTGTAAGATTTATTAGCAAAAGAAAAAAAATCCCAAAACCACTTTATTTTGGAATGATTCAGACATTTGTGCCTAGTCAGCCCAAGTTTTAAAAGGGCATGAAGACTTCCACCAATTATGAACCAATTACCACAATATTTGATGAAAATATATGTATGTTTTTCCTTAAATATACATATTTAAATATTTAATGGGAGCTAGAGCCAATAGTGAAATCTTTTCCATAGAGCTAAGTGAAATCAGGGGTTCATTCTTGGCATTCCAGAATTCATGCATGAAGAATTTACCGTTGCATAGGTCCATGTAAAATAAATAAAATTCGTATCAAAATATGTATCAGCAAAATGAAACATATCACCACAAGTGTCATCATGTAATCCATCAACCTGCATAAATGAATTACATACAAATGAATGTATATGAAAATATCATCTTTAAATTTCATTTCATGATGAAATAAATAACTTTTTTATATCACTAACAAACTTCACTAATCCAATTATTTTTTAAACAATATTATTACATTTCAAAAAAAAACGTGTGTCTACATAATTAACATTTTCATTCAATGGACTTGCCACTAATAAATATTAAACACTTTATTAATTAATTTATAAAAAAAAACACAAATAACAAACAAATTGTTACCATCTATTTCAAACAAAAATTGTCAATTAAACCAATAACCCACAAACAAATAGGTATAACAATGACGACTAGCAAACATTTCCCTCCGCCCTCATACATATATGTATATGTACAACATTTTGCCCATAAAAATTCAAAATCGAAAAAAAATTTATAACACTCTGATAAACTAAATATATCCACCCTTGCGCTACACAACCCACAAGCGGTGGGCAACAACAACCATTATGATTAACCACCCCCTACAACACAAATAGTTTGATCATTTTCATGAACGCAACCAAGAGAAGAATGAAATAAAACAAAATTAAATCAATTCACTTTCATTCTTGTATGATTCAACCATAGAATTGAATTTCTCCTCCAACCCAAACAGTTGCAGTTAAAAAATAGCAGCAGCAGCTCTATTATGTCGCTACTACGTCGAAAGGAACGCCGTTGAACGTGTTTGCTTTAAGCTAATAAGAAAAAAATACTATCAAACTGTAGGCAACTCAAATGCTTTTTGTTCGGAATTCTGTAAACAGAGAATGAGTGTCAAATAAGAGAACGAAAGCAGCGCAACAAAACATAATGAAAACGATAAAAAAATACGAATAAGCAGAACAAAACGAAGCCGGCAAAATAAATAATAAACAGAAATAAAAACCGACCGTTTGATTTTGTTACTTCTTGGCACATGTTGTGTAACGTGTGTATGTGTGTGTTTGGATGTGCGAAACACATTGTTTTGTTTTTTAAAACTTAACAAAATTAAAATAGAGAAAACAAAACAAAAGCAGCAAGTCGCTGCCAGCCACGTCGACTGCGCGGGCCACAGATAACTTCGACTTTGCAGAATTTGTTTATAAGGGAGAAATTTTTTCAAAGTGTATTACAGCGTTGCCACCGGCCGCTGGCCGAAATAACATTTAAAAACCATATACCGATTTTAACAAAAAAAATTTTTTTATACAAAAATCGCTTAAAATTGTATTTAAATCTTTTTATATGTTAATTAAAAAAATTTAATAAAAACGATTATTGGTTTTGTACTTAAACAAACACGTTATACAACAAGTCAGGAAGTCTCAGTGCGAAAATACATTTTTTTTATTAATTTTTTTTTTATGATGTTTGATATTTTAGATGCTAAGAAGAGAGAAAAAATAATTTTTTTTGTATGGAGTTTGACAGAATAGCTGCCAAAAAATTATCTGGTGTTGTGAGGCTACCTGATTGATTATGTCTTAAACAAACCCAACTAAAACACACAAAAACAAGTAAGAGCGCTATATTTGGCTGTGCCAAATCTTATATACCCTTCACCATGTGTGGCCAAATGGTATATGTAATTTTTTCCAAATATTTTGGTAGTTTATTTCAAAGCTGCAAAACAATAATATTTTTGTTTAAAAAAAATATTTTTTTTTGTGTAAAAAAACGAGGCAGTCGTCTTTTTTGCTTATATCTCAGCCGGTTATTGATGGAACTTGCCAGTTTTCAATACCGATTTTCTCAAAAGCATTTCCAAAAGTTTGATACCACATACAACCCTGGGTGACCTATGGGAGCTACGCAAACTTGATTTCAACATACACACGGACAGACGGATATGGCTAAATCGACTTCCCTATCTATAACGATCCAGAATATATAGGCTAATCCTGCGTAACGCATGCTACATTCGTACGCTTATTAAAATATAAAAATATTTTGGTCTTTTAAAAGAGATACCTTTAACTTTTACGTAGTGATTAGTAGGATTTTATTTGTGCTTTCGAATGGCATAAAACATAATTTTGTACCTGGTGTTTGTTGTGAAATGATTGATTGATGAAAACGGTTTTATTTTTTAAATTTTGATAAACAATGGCAACCCTGTAGCTTAGAATTATTAAAAAATATTGCTGTGGAGCCTTATTATTTTTGATTACAGTTGGCAAGATATTAAGGGTTAATAAATTTAAATAAATTTTTTTTTGTAAATAATAATTAAATTTAAAAAAAAAATTGTTAATTATTTTTTAAATAAAAATATAGCTCCAAATTTTTTAATAACTTTTATACAAAAAGCTATTTATATGGTCTAAGTACCCTGATCTTTTCAGAATGGTGTCTCTACTAGTTTTCGAGATATTAAAAAATATAAAGATTAATGTTTTTATTACTTCGTCATACAAACTTCATTGGTTTCGTCAAAACACATTTTTTTTAAAAAACTTGCTAAATTTAGATGGGAACATAGGAAAAATGCGAAACAGAGCTTCCAGTAGAAACGAATGAATGTATTTTTGTATAAATTAGTGTTTTTTTTAACCCTATAATTTGCCTAACCGATAATCCAATAACAATTGCAAAGGTTTTAAATGCAATTTTTGCCAGAATTCAAAATGTGACGCACGTTACTAAAAATAATATGCTTATATTATTTTTTGTTTTTATTGTAAACATTTTAATTTTTTTTTTGCTTAAAAGCAGAATATGAAACTGATTTAAAAATATAGAAAACTTAAAAAAAAAGTTCATTCTTCTCACAATATAAAAAAAACCTTTTTTTCGTGACGCACGCTACAACGCATGGACCTGACATTTTATACCTAATTTTAATCGTTCCAAAACAGTAAACAAAAAATTTTTTTACTGAAATTAAAGAAAATTAAATAAATAAAAATATGGCCTTTGATCGGACCATCTATATTAACACCAAATTAATGATATGATCACCTAAAAAAATGTTCATTTCTTGTATAATCTTAAGAGACCTGAGGTAGGGTAGGATTTGGTATTATTTTTTGTATTAATGATCATCGAAATATATTTTTTTCTTTTATTTATAAAATTAAACATCTAGTCTAATATTTAATTGGAAAAAAAAATTGAGTTAGATTATATTGAAAAATTTTTGCTTGGTAGACTGTTTCTGGGATTTGCCCCTATGTATGTACAGGTTTGTCCCTATGTATGTACAGGTTTGTCATTCCGTTTGTAATTTCTACAATATTAATTTCCGACCCTATAAAGTATATACAGTGGTGTTCCTTAAAATAGAGCCACCTTATC
Organism: Paykullia maculata; assembly: GCA_003055125.1. NCBI lineage: Eukaryota > Metazoa > Arthropoda > Insecta > Diptera > Rhinophoridae > Paykullia > Paykullia maculata. The sequence continues at coordinate 15,495 of NDXZ01001041.1, forward strand.
TTTT
>NDXZ01001044.1:0-17998 GCA_003055125.1 Paykullia maculata
TATTAATTTTTTAAATTTATTTAATTATTTTTTATTTCTTTAATTTCGTTTATTTTATTTTTTGTATATACTATACATTAATTATATAGTTTACATTAAAACAAAAATATAATAATAAAATAAAATAATATCCATGAAAAATCTAAAAATTCTAATTATTTTTCTAAATAAAAATTTATTTTTTATTTGCATTAAGGCAGTTACAAATCGAGTTAGAAAGGTAAAACGGATCAAGCTGGGCTTTATTAAACCCTACACCACGATATACATATAGAACATAAAATTATTTTATAATTATAATAAAGTATTCAGCCAATAGCTTTATATATTTAAACGGAGTTTTAGGGTCTTACATGGACGATAAGCCCAATTGGGCCTTTTGCAGCAACAACGGTTAATTATAGCCCGAGCTTTGCTAAATTCGATGGACAGATTTTTGCTTCTAAAAAAACTTATTTGTAGTAAATATGATCTTGATATGGTTTAGGGCAAAAGGCCTTATATGGCAGCCAGGGAAAATAATTAACCGAATACCTAAATTGCGGTAAGTTTTGTTTCAAATCCAATAATCTTAAACAACATTATTAGTCTATTACTTAGAGGAAGCCTAATATGAGAGGGAGCTGGGATCAATTGTGAAGCGTTCATCAAAAGCGGTCATTTTTTAGAGAGATTTCTGTTTTTGCAGGGGGGTTACTCTGTAATTCGATTCGATTAGAAATTTGTTCGGACTTGTTTGCCTTAAACATGTAAATCCAAAAAATTTTTCCTTCGAATCAAATTAGAGAGTAACCCCCCAGAACTGATTTCAGGGGCCTAATTCTGGCATTCGAAAGCGATCGAAATTTAACAATTCCAATTGGAATTCCTATACCTAAAGCAAAGAAAACTCGTACGTTCGAGTAAAACTCGATCGCTATTGACTGACGGAATTAGGCCCCAGGTAATTTTTATTATGACTATAATTTAATCTTTTTTGGGGGTTCCCCAATATGGAAGCTGGGGTCAATAATGGTCCTTTAGTAAATTTTTTAGGCAGATATTTATTCCAATGACACCAAATTGTGGTGGATTTGATCTTGCAACAAATATTTTAACCAGTTTTTTAAGCCTTAAGGTAATTCCTGGAAGAGGCCTTATATAAGAGCTAACGCCAATAATAGGCCGAACACCAAGAAAGTCGGTGGTAGGTTCATTTGCTTGCGTTTATGAAAAAAACCTGTTTACATATATCGAAATTTGTTAAAAAAAGAGTCCAGTATAAAGGTTAAAGTCTAATTGCGAAGTACTTTTGTTTAAAAACTGGGTGAAATCATTTTATTGATTTTTTTACTCAAAACCAGTTGATTACGTATTTGGATCCAATAAATATATCCGTGATTGCAACCTGTACTTTGATTTCAAGTTTGACATAGACAGACAAACGGACAGACATTGATTATTCGGTCTTTATATACACATTTTGTTTGAGGTAACAAACTTCACTACAAACACATATGGCCCTTACCAGTTACAGTGGTGTAGGGTTTAAAAAAGAAAACAAACAAATTAAAATTAGGTTAAAACGTCAAGGTGTAATGAATTATCCAAGAGAGAAGAAAATCGATTGTCCAAGAAACCTTATAAATAAATTCCCCAGTTTTCTTTCTTTTTTGCAGAGATAAAGACACATTGTTTTGGGCTGTTGAATATTAAATTAGTTTTTTACTGGCTGTTGTAGAGTTAACATTAAATTTAAAAAAAATTAGTTTTTTTAACAAGAAAAAATATTATTCTTAATTCATGATTTCTTTAGAATGAAATCGAAAAAAGGCGCATTCGCCAATTCGTCAACAGGTTACGGTAAACGTCATCACAATAATTCGATTAAGGCAGCTGCTAAACCTACAAAATCTACAAAACCGGCAGAAACTTTCAACAACAAGAAGTCCAAACATACTGAGAAAGGAGATCTAAAAGGTGAAAACCTAAAACCGGAAAAAGAAGAAAATGATTTAAATTCGGGTTTTGGTGATTATTTGAGATCTGGTGAAGGTAAGTGTAAGAGTTCAGACTAAAAAAAAACAATTTTTTTTTTAAATTAATTTTTCATTTATTTTTTCTTTGCAGGTATTGAAATGATGAAAATCTTTGTTTTCGCCAATACCGTTATGGTGATTGTTACTATGGCTTGGCCTCATTTTAAGGCACAATGTTATTGGCTGTTTGAATGGTGGGAAAGTTATAGAATCGAAACAAATTAAATAAAAACAGAAATCTCTAAGAATTTTTGAAAATTAAGCCAAAAGTTATTTATTAAACTGAAAAAGAAATATTAAAGTATCTGAAGAAAAATCCCCCAAAATGGTTGTGGGTCCATTTATGCAGGGCGTACTGCTTATGGGCATTATTTACTGGTATTCCAAGGGTCTTATCAATATGATCAATGATTATTATCGCGGCGAATTTAATCGCAAATTAAAAAGTGAATTAAACGAACAACAACATCAAACGTACGATTTAAGTGACATGGATCAATTGGTGAATATCGAAATGCAAAAAGAGAAATTTAACAATGAAGATATAAACGAAAGCTATTTTGATGCAAATGATGAACAGAATTTAGCTAATGGTTCTTTGGAGAACGTAGATAATTGTTATTATTACAATAGAAAAAAAGAATTTTTAAATATTTTATTTTCCATTATTCATAATTATTATAAAAGACATCCAATTAAAAATCCAATATGTTGGTTAAATCAAGTTAACAGCACTGCTTATAATTATACGAACACTAATTATAATTCGAATTTATATAAAGGAGTTATAGTTTAAACAATATAAATACATAAAAACATACCAATACATACATACATACATACATGAAATAAGTTAACAAGTTAAGTTAAATAATAAAAAGTTTAAAAATAATTTTATGTTTGAATTTAGTTTAAATTGTTATAAACAAATCATAAATGCATTAATTAAATTAATAAAGATATGTATTAATGTCAGCAATTTTTGCGTTGGGAAATTGTGAACGAATGCAATGTTTTTTATTTTAAAACATCAGCTTTTTTGAAAATAGTTTTACACTTTGCACTTACTCTCAAGAATTTAAAAGTTTCTGCGGTAATTAGCTAATAACACTGTGCGACAGTGAAAAAAGTACACAGACTTGGCTATATGGGTTCGATGGTACTACTTGAGCTGAGTTTTGCAATATTAGTTCGCGTTTTGATTTTATGGGCCTCAACATATACAAAAAAATCATTTTTCCGGCGATAAAATGCTCTAAGTGTTGTTGGTTAGATACTTACCTAAAACTTTGTCAAAGACATTAAAACGCTATCACCAAGTCTAAATGAGTTATTGGCTAAAAGGTTATGGTATGATTTTCCGGCAAATTCAACAAGTCTCCCAATATGTTGAGGCTCATAAAATCAAAACGCGAACTAATATTGCAAAGCAGGGCTAGGATTTCACTCAGCTCAAGTAGTACTATCGAATCTATATAGTCAAGTCTGTGTACTTTGCAAAAACTTGTTTTTTGTCGCACAGTGTAATTTTTAGCTGTAAACAGTTTGATTTATGTAAATATAACAGTGGGACAATTTATAATTTTTCTCTACAAATTATTTGGGTGGGTGCAAAAACGATTTTCATAAATTTATTTACATGTTGTAAGGCTTTAAGTTTCATATATTTTTAAAATTGAAATATATTGAGAATGTTATTTTTATTAATAAGTTCAACAAATAATAAATATGACAATTACATAAAAAAATATAATTTGAAAAATATAGAAAAAAAATGAAGAAGTAAAAAAACTTTTTATATATTTTTAAATAAAGTTACTCTTGGATGCCAGTATTAATACAAGAAAAACTAAACACTATTATTTCAAATTGTATGTTAAAAGTTACCTGTTTAAAAAATCTTGTCGTTCGATGGCATTAGTCTTTATTTATTAGGAAAGTTATTATAAATATAAAAAGTTATGACTATACCATATCATTTGTCACTTAAATTTAAGATTTTTAAAAATGTGGAGTTACGAACGGCTCAATGATTAAGTAATAAACTAAAAAAACATTTTAATTTGTGGTTATCCATATCCATTTTAAATTTCAAAATTCTTTCAAAATCCATTATAATTTTCAATCGATTGCAAAACATCACCCAAGATCTTTTTTGTACTGCAATTGAAAATCACCAAAATCCAACAATAAAAAAAATATTTGTTGTTTTTTTTTTTTACCCAACAATTATTATTATATTTATGTGTAAGACATTCCTTTTTGGGAAATTTGAAAAAAGTTTACTAATTGGCCCAGAATCAGCAAAGATATGGGCGAAAAACCTTTATGAACTAAAATTAATATCATAAAAGTATCAAGTTTTCTAAGACTTTAAATAACTTTCGGACATATAAATACATACGTACATACGTAAGTATACATATACACACATACATAAATACACGTAGTGAAGAGTATATAAGATTTGGCACAGCGAAATATAGCGCTCTTACTTGTTTACCATTACTTCGCTTGCATTTGCCCGCTGCACACTTTTTATTTTTTCTGTTATATTTTTTTTAACCTTTTCTTTGCACTTGAACAAATAGTGTTTATTAAAACAAGTAAGAGCGCTGCATTTGGCTGGGCCAAATCTTATATACCCTTTACCATGTGTGGCCCATTTAGGCATATGGTCCAATATTTTCAAATACATCTTTAGATTATCACAAAGCTGTAAAACAATAATCTTTTTGAGTACAAAAAACGTATTTTTTTTGCTTATATCTCAGCCGGTTATTGATGGATATCGACAGTTTTAAATACCGATTTTTTTTAAAGTATTTCCAACAGTTTGATACTACATACAACCCTGGATGACCTATGGGAGCTACGAAAACTCAACCAACACACAGACAGACGGACATAGCTATATTGACAATTACAAATTACAAACGGAATGACAAATCTATATATACCTTTGCCACATATGTGAAGGGTATAAACAAGCGATGTGAAGAATAAATTTAAAAAAAATAAAAATTTTGATACGCAACTGTTAGATCAAATTTGACTAATTTGCAGAGTCTGAAAGCTTTGCTTGAAATTGATAATTTCTCGTTATTGTTTGTTTGAAACAAACAAACAAAAATGTCTAAGCCTGTTGTTAACTTAAATAGAGTCTTTTTTCCCACCCTTTGTATCTTTACTATGGCAACGATTTTCGTTATATTTTATTAACAAATTTAAACTACAAACTTCATTACCAAGTGAAAAATAATAAAAAATATTTGTCAATTCAAAAAAAACCAATTTAATGCTAGAAAAATATAAAACATTTTTACAAATCTTTTAAAAAAATAACGTATTAAAGGATAATAATAAAAAAATCGTTCAAAAATGGCTGGCGCTGTAGCGTAAGTGAAAACATATATTTCTAATAATTTCCTTTTAATTTTAATAATTATTTAATTTAAACTTTTAATTTAAAACTTTTTTTAAATTTTTGCAGTTGGACCTCGTTTGCCGTCCCCTCTACCCTGGTCAATGTTGGCCCTGATGCGGTTTGCATGTTATGCGATAATATTTTATGTTTTACCGATTTAAAAACGCGAGAAATCACTTATTACAAAGCCGAAAGTGTTCAGACGGGTTTGAGTATTTCAGCAATGACGGGTCATAATAAATTCACTTTGGTCGCATTTTCCGAAGTGGTTTTAAGACCCTCAGTACATATTATTCAATATCCAAATTTTAAAAAATATGCGGTATTTAAAAGTAAGTATCAAGACTTTTTTTTTATAATATTTAATTGAAAAAAAAAGTTCTTATGACTTTAAAGCGACTTTCCTTAAGGGGTTTTAACACTTCCCAAATAACCCTAATAACAGAAGAAAATTCTAGTCAGATAAGTCCGACAATATTACGCTTGCATTAGATTTTATTTGTGGAATTATATCGTTTTAACGTCACTTATATTCACAAAAAAAAAAAAAAAATATATACTATCAATGATGGTATAGGATATAAAAATACACCACCTCTGTGGTAATGGGTTAATCCCCTTAAACTATTTAGTTTCAACCTTAAACTCGAATATTTGTTTAATTGAATTTCTTTTATATTTTTACTTTAGCTCAAGGAATCACAACCTTTGTGGACATACGTTTCAACGATTACGATTTGCTTTTGGCCCTCTCCGGTTATCCCTATTACAGTTTATGTGTATGGAATTTTCGCACGGGCCAACTAATAATACAGCATGACACTTTAAAGGAATCTATAGGGCATTCCCTACTCTGTTCCATGCATCCGATACCACAAATAGCACAATTCTCAAAATGGAATCATGAAATATTAATATGGGAATTATTATATACCTCGACCGGAGTAGATTTGCATGAAGTATCCAAAATTAATGTATCGGAGGCATTTACGTTGAGCAACATAGACAGCATGTGTTATGGGGAGGATGGTAGATTGTATGTGGTGGATAATTATGGAAATGTTTCAATGGTAAGATAAGTGGGTTTCTATTTAAAACTTAAGGAAGATTTAAAAATGTTTTTGCATTTATGCTTTAGGTGGAAGAGGCACAATTCAGTTTAAATCCTCAATGGTCTGTAACTGATCCTTTGGAAATTTGCAACAAATTCAAAAATTTCTATATGAATTATCATAAACAAGGACTTTTGGTTTATAATATGGAAATCGTTTATTATTTGCGCAAGAAACAAAACAAATGGCACTGCGAGTGGAAAATTCCAAAACTGCAACTACCCAAAGGGGGTCTACGCAAATGTGTATCGAATAGTAATGGAGAAATTTATGCCTCAGCTCCTGTAGGTCATCTTTATCATGTAGAAGCGCTTACAGAAGAGATAACGGTTAATGTGGTTAATCATTGTTATGATAATAGTTTGAATTTTGTTGTGCTTAAAGGAGTGAAGGAGGAATGTATAATACTGCTAACTACCGAATGTACTTTAAAGGCCTTAAAATTGTCATATTTTTATGAATTTTCCAAATTGGAAATTCCCCAAGCAAATACCATAGAGGCTCATAATGTAGGGCCCTATGTGATGGTGGGCACTGCAATGGGAACAGTTTATTTGCTTAACTACACCAACGTTAGTGAACCTTTTATTATAAACACCATAACAACGGAAAACTCTTATGCTATTGCTTCCCTAAAACTAATGGATCAACTGGCTATATATTGTACTGTATATTATGAATTCTATTTGCTTAAAATCGACTTTATCACCAACTCAATCACTGAACTTGCAAACTTAGAACATATCAGGGTTAAATTTGGTAACTGCAAGTATTTTCTAGCCGAACACAATCACATTTTTATATTTACCAATCGTGAAACGGACTCCACACCATTACCACATTACGATTTAATCAGCTGCTATCAGTGGCTTCCGGAGCAGAAAAATATTATCAAACATTTGGAATTTGAATTACCTTTTATCTATCGAGACGTGTGCGAATTAATTGTGCCTATGAAAAATGTGGTAGAATTTTTTGCCGTACGTTTGGAATCGAGCATTGTGGACTATCTCAATTACAAAACAGATACAAATGAAGTGGTCATCATGCACTCCATGCAGACGCATCATATGTCTAATATCAATGGCATAAGAGGCTCGAGAGATCTTTTAACTTGGGGTGTGGATGGCACTTATATACATCTTCGCACGCATAAGAAATCGCCCAAACCCTATTGCATCAGTCAAATGTTACAGATTAAGTATCGGCCCAGATTTGTTAAGAAAGTGATGGATTGTTTTAATGCCAAGTAAGTGGAAAGTGGCATTTGAGCTACAAAAATCTTTTTGTGTAAAATTAAAAGTCGTTAATACTTTGTTCTAAAGGAATTTTGAAAATTTTATGTTTTTTTTGGTAAATTTTTTTTAATTAAAGAAACATTAATTTTCTTAAAATTGGATTTGAAAATGGCAATAAAAAAAAAATACTTTAGTGTCATAAAATCAAAAGAATTGATCCAAAGTATTTATTTGACACTTTTAAATTCATATTTTTTCAGCAATTGGAATCCATGGCAACCTTTTTAAGTTGCGGTGTAGCTGCAATTAGTACCGGTTTTTGTACCCTTCACCTAAGGTGATAAGGGTATATATAAGTTTGTCATTCCGTTTGTAATTTCTACAATATTCATTTGCGACGGAAGTCGATTTAGCCATATCCGTCTGTTGAAATCAAGTTTTCTCAGCACCCCGATGCTGTACGGACGCGTTAGTAGTATCCAACAATCAAAAATTTTCCTGTGATGTATGCTATTGAAATCCAGTAAAATCGCCTAATAACTGACCGAGATATAAACCAATAAAGACGACTACCAATTTTTTGTTTTTTACTCAAAAATTATTATATTTATCTGAAAGACATGCCCTTTGAGAAATTTCAAAAAAAAAATTTCCGAGATATAAGCAAAAAAAAATCGAGATACAAACAGTGGACGCTCGCAAATTAGAACTCGCGGATATTCGAATACTTCGCAAATTAGAATCAACGTTTTTAATACATTTTAATACCGTCAGTTCTAATTTCCGAGCGTTTTTTATTTTTTGTTTGTTTTTAACACTGAAAAATTGTATTTAAAGCTTTTATATGGCTTCCACATAGTAAAAAAGGGGTTAATTTGTACTGTCTGTTTATTTTTTTTTATTCATTAGTGTGTGAAATTTAAAACGTGTGTACATAAAGTGTGTTTTTTTTTATAAAATGCCAAATAAACGTAAAAAGAATGTTCTGTCTTTAGAAACCAAGGTAAAGATATAGGAAAAGATCGACAAAGGACCAAGTTTAGCAATTGATTTTAATGTCATAATATGTATTTGAATGCAGTTTCCAAGATCTAACAGGAATCAAATAAAAGATCTTTACACATTTGTGAATATCCAAAAATGTAAAGTCGGAAATCAACAATGAAAAAAATATAAAAAAAATTTTTTTTTTCAACTTTAAAAAGCGACGATTTTTAAAAATTGGTGGCAAGATTCTTTTTGTTATATTCATAGTCAATCCATTTATTCACAATTTCGTGCTAAAGTCGATGAGATGGGTCTTATAGACTCAAAAATTTATAATGACGATGAAACCAGACTATTTTTTCGTTGTCTTCCTGATGTATGTATGTACATATGTATTTTGAAAATATTTTTTTCTTAAAACTGTGATGAATTCAAATAAAATGGTTTGTTTTGTGTCCGTTTTGTATAAATAAAATTAAAAAATCTATGCAAAAGTGTTTTTTTGTGTATTTTCAAAACCAAGATGCACTTTTATGTTTTTTTTTTTATTAAAAACACTTTTTGAAAATTAGAACAACCCCAGGAACCAAGTGGCTCTAATTTACGAGCGTCTACTGTATAAGCAAAAAACAATTATTTTTTTTACACATACATACATAAATACACGTAGTGAAGTGTATATAAGATTTGGCACAGCCAAATATAGCGCTTTTACTTGTTTTTTTTTAATTTTTTAATTTCCCCTTTAGATACTTAGTCTATATGTATGACCTGGGTGGCATAAAAGTAGTGCGTGTAACCACCGTGGGATTACCCACCATTGAAAATCAATTTATCTACGATAATTCCACAGTCATAGAACCTCATCTTGTCTCAACTCAACAATTAGATCAAACAAATGCTGACGTTATCATTGTGCATACAGCCGAAGAGCTAAGAGCCAGAGACACACTCTTAAAGAATATACGAGATCTTGGACAAGAGGTTACAACATTAATCAATTATGATATGTCGGTGACGGGAAAGTCTCAGGGAATATTTAAAAAGTTCTGCCTAAATCACAAATGGTTAACTAAACTGACAGAGGAAGCGGGAAAGCTATGTGAAGCGGAGCGTCTATCGCTAGAGGTCGCCATACAGGATCAAAGCAGAATAAGAGAATGGCTTTACAATAAAATCCGGTCCCAAAATAGTGGCATAAGTTATAAAATACGGGCAATATTTTCAAATTTCTTTTTGGAAAACTATAGTCTGCGCAAGAAAAACGATACTTTTTCTCAATTGTTTGAATTCTATCGGTTTTATGGTTTGGATAGCATGGAAACGTTAGAGGCAGATGATAATGAAGACATAGCAGCTGAAAATTCCGAACAAGAAAAAGAAGAAAACCTAAAGGAGTTACAAACTAAAAAAATTAATTATTATAAAATACAGGGTGCGGCTTATGATCACGTTATGTGTGATGCTTTAGCCATGCAGGATATAAATAATGTTACCTGCAATCAAATGTGTAATCAGGATGCCAAGATACGCATTCTTCTTACCGATAATTTGAAAATCGAATTTAATAAGAAATTTGAAGAGATACGCAAGATTAAAAGTGAACTTTTGGAAGCCATATTAACGACGAACACAACACTAACAAAGATTTACGATAACATGAATTGTATGCTAAGACTTTTGGGTCTACAAGAATTCAAACCTCCGCAATTGTCGGTGCCGGTATGGAAAAAAGATGAATTTGTCCAGAGTATATTAGAAGTGGATGATTCCGAGATTAAGGCCATAAATAGACGTAAAAAGAAAGCCGAAGCTGCGGTAGCCAAACGTGGCCGTTTACTTTTGTGGGCAACTGAATTTTGGGTTCATGGTATGCTAGTCATGATGGATGGCGTATTGGAAAAATTGTGGGAAGAGGAAATTAAGAAAAATATTCCCGTACCGGAATTTCTATTGAAAAAAGATCCGGCCGAGTTCACTTTAGAGGATCAGAAAGCCCTCAAAGAGTATGATGAAAAATGTCGCCTCCTACAAGAGGATCGTCAAAAATATTTGCGAATACTAACAGAAAATAAGGGCAACATTAATGGTTTGAAAAGCAACTATATATTGAAACTAAATGAAAACGTTACCGAGATGATGATTTTAAAATTGAAATATGATTTTGCCATTAAACATGTGCGTTTAAGGAATGCAAATACAAAGATAATGTATTTGAAAAAGTTGCAATGGTTAAACACAATTCAAAATTTAAGGTGAGTTTGATTGAGTTTGTCTTAAACTGAAACTTATTTTATAATAAAGTTTTCCTTTCTTTTAAAGATCCAACATAGATCTTTTGACGGAATATATACACAAATACAATAAACTCTATGAGTTTTGGTCTAAATCCGTGGAAGACTTACACTTAAAAGTTGAAAATATGGTTTCGAAAGAAAAAACTGTTGAACGTCAGTTTAGGGGCCAGTTTTTGAATAATATACCCCAGCATCTGGGCCCTGAAATGACTAAACTATTTAAGAAACATCCTAAAGCTCTGCCCAAACTTTTCAACTCCACTCTTATATGTAAAGAGTTGTCGTTGCGTGTTAACACCAAGGCTCCGCCAAAGTATCCCTTTCCTTTGCCCAAGGATGTCTATGAATATTTAGATGGTCTCACAGCCTTGGACGAAACCTCTAATATCCCCGTTTCGTTGGATGCCAAACATTGGGAAGCATTTGTTAAATTACGTCGCCAGAAGTTGGAAATGGAATTTAAAGTACGTTCAGTAAATCTGCAATTAAGTGATAGTACTTCGGGCATGAATGCATATAGTAGGGAACTGGCTAATTTGAAGAATTCTAAAATGGAGGCTGTAAAAAAACTGCATGAGACACAAGAGGAATATGTAAGTTGGGGTTTTTATACAAAATATTTTCACCATAATTATAAATTACATATGTTTTTCTTATCTTTCAGTTTCAATCAATACAAAATCAAGTATTGCAATTACGTTTGACTATGGGTCAAGTAGAGCTCAATGTGAACGGTTCTTTAAAGAATTTAGAAAGTTGTGTTCTTATGCATAAAGACGATATAAACGATATTAATGCCTTAATACTTGTAAGTCCTTTTTTTATTTGTTTTTTTCCTAGCAGGTAGATGGAAATCTTTCATAAGATACCCGGTACCAGTAAATGATCGTCGGGTTATGTCGGATTCTTATCGACTAAAACCACCTCCTTCAATATCCATTGTCCACTTGGATATTGCATCGAAGGGCAGAACAGGCTTAGTTAGCCCCTTTTGTTATTGTTTGAAAGAGTTTTCTTCTCTCCTCCTGCATTCTTAGTTTCATGTCTATACACTTCACGCTACTACATATAGCTTCTCAATGCTCTTGTTTGGCTGAGTAAAGTGTCAGCCATATTCTTAACGCTCAGTTGATGTCCGATAATTTCTTTTGTTTTTTGCCGTAGTTTATTAAACCGTGGACAGTGAAACATTACATGTTCAGGATCCTCCATTACATTTGGACACGGGGGACATATGGGTGATGGGTTAAGTTCAAACCTATATAAATAATCTCTAAAACCATCATGTCTAGATATGAATTGTGTTAGGTAATAATTTACTTATCCGTATTTCCTATTTATCCATAATTTCATGTCAGGTATGAGTTTGTATGTCCACCTTCCTTTTAGGGTTACTTCCCATCGAGACTACCATAATCCTATTGACGTATGTATCTCTCTCCAATTTACGTATTGCATGTGTGTTCTGTTCCCCTCTTCGCTTACGTTCATAGAGGCGTTGGACTTCGTCGGCTAGGATATCTATAGGAATCATTCCCGCGATAGCAAACGCTGATTCATCAGAATCTGTTCGAAATGTGCTCTATACGCGCAAAGCCTCTATACTGATAGGACTTTCTTCGCTGCGGTGCCCTTAGGTGCAGCATATGGAATTAGCGAGCTTACAACAGGAGGCAAATTACGGCATTCGGTATCGATCAAAAATAAAAAATTCTAATCGGAATTCCTATACCAAATGTAAAGAAAACTCGATCGAAATTTTGTTCGATCGATATCGAATGCCGTAATTTGCCCCCAGTGCTTAGATTACCTGGCGTCTCCTACGTTTGGCATCATTCTCCCAATGATACTTTTAAGTACTAACAGCTACTTATTGAGGGGATGTCAGTTATAATAAAAAGAACGGAATTAGAAGGGAAACTTTAGTATTTTATTATGTTTTCTTTTTAATTTGCAATCAAATCTTCTATATATTTTATTCTTTCTAAACTTTAGACAGCCGGCAAAATGAAAATCAAAGCCATGCAAAGAGTAGCATACTTTCGCCGTAAAGTCATCTTTAAGGAATGGGAACATAAAGTGGTCAGTGCCAATATAGAATACCTGAAATACATTCTGTATATCATTAGCAAATGCAAAGTTTCCCTAGAGTTCTTAGATATTATTAGAAATTGGGAAAAAGTCAGGGCCAATAAAAAGAAAATGCTTAATACTGTGGGTATACTAGAGAAAGCGGCAGAAGAAAGGTTAATCGGATTCAGAAAACAGCTAATAAGATTGTAAGAGATTGATTTTGAACAAAAAAAAAATATTTAAGTTAAAGTCCTAAGATAAATTTGCTTTTAGAACTGAGAAAATCTCCAAGGTAAGACATCTAATTGATGAAATGAAAGTGGCTAATAAGCGCGTCAATCGACAAGTCGAACAACTTAAAGTCGCAGCGGGATTTGCCAATACAAACCGTGACTATATGATGGAGGAGAAGAGACAACAAGATCAAAATGAAAAGTAAGTTTAGAAAATTTTCAAAATTTATAATAAATTTTTAAGGATTTGTTTTGTTTTTCCAATAGAATGGCGAAAATCAAGCGCCACACTAATCTAATTGAGACCGTGCGTCGTGACTATGTTCATATAATGGAATTGAAAACACTATTAGAATTGCAACGTTTGCGCACTTACCCAACATTGGGACCCAATCCAAGTCATTGTTTAGTTTAAATACTTTTAAATTACTTTAAATATCTTTTCATAATAAAATTGTGTTTTTCAAATAAACAATTAAATTATTTTTATTTATTATTTAGTTTCCACAAGCCTTAAATTCTAGAAAACAAATTAACAAACATATTTTTTTATTTTATTAAATAGATTAAAATAAAATATATAACAGCATTAAAATCATAAAAATATGCAAAAATATCCAAATCCAATATAATCTGTAATTAAAAAAAGATTAAATTCAAAATATTAGTTTCATTAGTGCAGAATGAGTTTAAAAAGGTGAATGCAACTGATCAGCTGACAAAAGAACATAGATTTTTCAATGTTAAATAATATTATAAAAATAACTAAAGTTTGGCTGCCATAGCAACTGGCAGGTTTAGGTAAAATGGTCGTTTAAAATTTCTTTAAAAAAAAGTGCTTATAACCCAACAAAAAAGTAACAGAAGTTTGCACGATATTTTAATAAATAATTTTTTTAAACAAAAACACTGAATTTTCTTTTTATTCAAAATATCCATACATTTTAGGACCCGCATTAGGTTTTTTTTAAAGAAAAGTTAACTTACCTTGTTATCTTAAACTTATTTGAATCATTTCGAATGTGTTCATGATGCAAATACTTTTGTATACCAATAACAAATTGTCGTATGTAACTGTCATAGTTTAAAGTTTGTAAATTCCATTCAAGACTAGAAAACGAATTGCTTTTAGTTTGATCGTCAAATGAATCACAGCTGCTATTCAAAAATATCCATTCGTTAAGAGAAAAACATTTGCCTTGAGGGAAAAAAAGAAACAACTTTAAAGGAGATTTTCATTGGTGATACGCACAAACACTTACCTGCCACACAGGCTTGTCTAAATTTCTTGGCTATGGGCAAAACCATTTTACGTTTGCCACCTTGAATCAGCGTTAAAAGATCCGTTAAAATGGCTGGTATATAGTGCAACAAATATACGGCCATGTCGTGAAAGAAATAGCTTTTGCGATATTTAAAATAGGGATACATAAGCAATTTCTTGGTAGGATAAATGCGTGACCATTTAAGGGTTAAACAGCCCAACTCTTGCCAGGTTATGGGATTGGTGACACCCGAAGTGGAATTTGAAATGAAAACTCTATGGAGTATACAATTTTATAAAGAATAATAAAATATTACAATTAAAAAGTCTCTGACCTTTTCTTTGTGGCCCTTTGAGCTGTTAATATCATGGAGTTGACCACAAAATCAACAGGTATTATATCGCATATAACATTTTTATCCCCTAAAATGCTGCTTATAGAACCTTTGCCAATTTCCATCATAATGCCCGTAATACCTTGTATATTATCTATCCATCCCGGATATGGTTCACGATGTGCCGCTGTTACTATGGAGGGTCTAACTATAACAATTGGTATCAAGTGTTTGTAATCATTGACTATTTGTTCTGCTATAGACTTGGTGAATGTGTAAGTATTTGGATGCGGTCCCTTGATAAAGAAAGAACAATTTAAAAAGTAATAAAATAAAAGATATTTATTTGTTAAAAACCAACCTTTATATATTTGGCCAAACTGTTGAAATATTCATCGGGTATTTTTAAAGCGCAATCAATAAAATGTCTCCAATTTACTGGAGGTAAAGTGGGATATATCTGCTCATCGACATATTTGCGTCCGGGATTGCAATAGGCCGTTGAAACATAAACAAAACTCTTAGAAGAATTGGAGAATAAAAAACCATTCGGTTCTGATTATTATGTAAAAAAAATACCTTCAGCAACGGCATTTCTTTACACAGTTCCAATAAATTCCAAGTGGCCACCGCATTAACACGTGCTGCCACTTTAAGTCTTTCATTAAAACGCACAGTGGCAGCGCTGTGGAATATAATATTAACTTGAGCACATAATATTTTCCTATCACTTGCACTCAGACCTGTTAATTGTATTAAGAAAAAAATGAAATAAAATCAATTAAACAAAATATGCTTTAGATGTAGCAACATACCAAAACAATCTCTCTCTATATTTCCCGCCAAAAAATTAAGCTTTTTCAAACGCTCTGGATACGTTAAGCGCAAACGCTCGAATATTTTGTGCTGGACAAACTCTTCAAATCGTTGCTCAACACTTTTATCGTATTTCTCGCGTATCAGCATAAAGATGCAATCAATTTGTGGAAAACTCCAAAGCAGCTTTTCCAACAATGTTTTGCCTACAAAACCAGTGGCTCCTAAAAGTAAATTCAAACAAGAAACATAAAATACAAAAATGAATGAATATCAAACGAATATTATGAAAGTTTTTTTTTCTCTATTATTATCTTTGTTGGTAAAAAAGAAATTATGTTAGATAAGATCTGCTGCAAACTATTGCAAAAACTGATGATGAAATCTTTACTTTAAACAGTTTGAAAATAAACGTTAATTTAATTGAAATACATACAGACAGACAATAGCTAATAGCGTTAAAGATAAAATAATGCTGGAATTAATTGAATTATTTCTTGTTTTTTTTTTTTGGGTAAATACTTAAATTTAAATAATTTTCCACTTACCAGTTACAAATATTACTGCGTTATCGTAATAATCCATTTGATTTGTTGCAAGAGTTATTAAATAAACTTTCCTAAATGTAATAATATTTTATTTTCTCCTAAATTTTATTATATTTTCTTCTTTCGATTGAAGCGTTTTTACTTGTCAACGGTTGTAAATTAACTGTCTATTTGTTTAACTTGCAAAATGTATTGAACCTGTAAAAGAAGCTTTTTCTTTGAAACACACAAATCCTCTTAAAACAAGTTCCACTTGGTGCAAATAATTCAAAAATTATTGCACTTGTTATAGCCTTTATATATGTAAGTATGTATGTATGTACGTACGTATGATTGTACATATAGGACTGTATCATTTTGAAGCAAAATTGTTAGGTATGATAACAATAAAGCTAATTTTGTTTGTAGTTCCGATTTTTTCCACAGTCAAAACCGATTAGATATCCTAAGGCATTATCATTATCTAAAAACTGTTACAAATTTGCTACAATTGATTTACAATCAAGTGCTCACGTGTTGCACAAATTTCCAACAAGGGAACGTTAAAGTTTGAAAGACAGAATATTGCTATTAAGAATAGTTTTAAAACAGCTAAATAAAGTTTGAGAGTTTGAAATTACAAGAAAAGATAGAGAATGTTTGAATTTTTTGAAAATACCAGGGGAATACTGAGCAACAAATGAAAACTTTTTTTAAAGCGCGTGAAAGTATAGGTTCGATTAACTGGCAAAGGGTAGTAAAACTCTATACTATTTCTTAATTCTTTAATTTCCTTCATTATTTCGCCTTCAGATATAGACGAAAGGGGTCTGAAATATATGTTAAATATACAAAATAAACAGTTAAACACAACACAATAAAAAAGAAAAATGTTTTATTATATTATTTCGAAAAACAATTTTTTAACGTCAAAAAATTATGAAAAACTTTAATTTTGTAGATACAAAGTGCTCTTTATGAGCTATTTAGGGTGTTTGATATGTTGAAAAAAGTTATTCATCTATACCGTGGCTACAGTTTTGCTGAATATTGTTATTGAAAAACTTGGATTCCCTAAAAATTATGCTAAAAAAAGTAACAAAAAAAATTTCCTCTAATTTAAAAAAAAAAGAGCAGGAAAAAATTTTTCTTTAAGTATAACTATTAAATTAATTTTTTCATCAAACTCTTAGCTCTATTATTGCGTAATATAGTTAAGCCGTATCAGCAACTCTAAACTAACTATAAGACAAAAACTGATGACACCTTTTTTTTGCCCACTTATTTACAGAATCTTTTAAGGCCCATAAAAAAATGGTCATCAATCTTGCCAAACTAAGTATAGGGTTTTACTATCCTTTGCTAGAATCGAATCTATACTGTCACGTTCAATGTTGCACAGTTTAATTTGACCACCTATGTAATTGCACCATGTTCTTGATCGCTGATGAAATAAATAGACCTAAAGACTATTTTATTTTTAAATTTAAATTAATTCAACTTTTTAAATTAAAAAAATGTTAAAATGTCGATGTATTTTTTTAGGCAAAGAACTTTAAATTGGCAACAGTTTTCGGTTTTTTAAATTTTAAAAATCACAATTAAAACTAAACATATTACATAATCATAAAAACTTTTCCTTTTAAAATTAAGCCTTTTTACAAAATATGT
>NDXZ01001050.1:0-11776 GCA_003055125.1 Paykullia maculata
CTATAAAAACAAACAATACTAACTGTAACACAACTCACAACTACATACTTACATATAAAAAAAATTCCCCTTTCCATTTCGTCTTGAGAGTGGAAATTCACCTCAAACTTCCCCTTTGTATAAATCTCTAAAATGTACTCATTTGATTATTTAAAAAAAAACGCACACAATTGCTTCCGTTACAAAATTGTCTAATAAAACTGACAAAACAAACAATTAGAAAATCAAATGGCAGAGAAAAATATTAAACACTCTGGTTGTATTATCACAAACACAAATATGCCTTCATATATACATACATACATACACTGACTCGTAGAGGTGGTGAAAAGGAAGATTAAAAATACACCGAAAATAAACAAAAAATTACTGTTACTTACTGAGTTTAGTGTCAAGAGCTTAAATACCCAAAGAAAAACATTTAAAGGGAGAGAGAGAGATATTTAATGGTTAAATGAGAGAACTTTTTATGATAAAATGATAAGAAACTTGTACCAGTTGAAGAATTTTGTAATGGTAGTGGTGGCATCGTGTTATAAGTGCTGGTGGTGGTAGTAGTAGGAAGACCAATATGGCGGATATTGGTTAAAATCTTATTTGAATATGTGTGGTATGTTAGAGAGAGATGGTTAGAGTGATAAAAGAAGGCGCATGTTTCAACTAAAAACATAAAGTGGGCAACTACCACCATTTGGCGATACACAATTAAAAAAAACTAATAAAAAATAGCAACACACAGTTACAACAAACAAAAAAATGTTTAACTTGGCAATCAACTACCACTATTTTATAAGTATAACAAAGTGAGCAATTACTGGTTTTTTTTCGTTCAAATGTTGGCTCATTCATCACACACACACACACACATCCACACAAAATAAAAAATAATCAAACTACATAAGATACTTTCGTATCTGAAACTCAGGCAGGTGCGGTTAGTTTCGTTTTGAACGTGAATGTGAGCGTAACAAGCGCGTTTAAAGAAAAACATATTGTTTGTTAATAAAAATAAAATTGTAAAACAAATGATAAAACGCTTAAAAAATTATATCAAATTTTCAAGAGATGAATAATAAAAATTTGTTGAGGAAATCATAGTTTTTTAAAGTTAACGCAAAATATTTTAGTTTTAAAATTTACATACATACATATATTTAAAAGAAAGTACATTTGTGTTCAAGTGTTAAGTGTGGAAAATTGATATTTTTTATGAAAAGTATTGTGGAAATGAAAGATTCAATGACCATATTACAACCGTCCTTAACAAATAGTGACCATCAGAAAATGTCAAATATGAAACCGAATCGTTCACGTTTTATGATTAATGACATTTTAGCGGGTAGTGCGGCGGCCGCTGCAGCTGTTGAAGCGGCCAATGCTGCAGCAGCTTTTTATAAACAACATCAACAACATCAGCAAAATAATAACAACAATAATATGAATAATAACGAGCCATCACCTACAAATTCTCCGCAACATCAACAACATTTACCGCAACACCATCACCCTCATCATCATTTACAGCAACATCCTTCACATCATCACCCTGCATTGGGTCAGACCGCTATACCTTTGACCCATCCCGCACATCCTTTGAATCATCATCAGAACGGCTTGGGAATACCTCACGCACCTGCCCCACAAAAAATGCATTTTCCCGTCGGTGCAACACAAATTGGCTCAAATGGTCTTAATGTAGCTCAATATGCAGCCGCCATGCAGCAGCACTATGCGAATGCAGCCAATGCTGCTGCAGCAGCACGTGCTGCCGCTGTGGAACGCAATCATGGCGTGGAGTTGGATGACAGTAGTGATTATCAGGACAATGACGACTGTGACAGTGATAATGGCAGCGGAGGAGGTGGTGGTGGTCATATGGACGATAACAGCATTTGTAGTAATGGTGAGGTGAGCTTTATTTCTATATGTGGGTGTGGGCTTAGAAGGCTACTTTAAAAGAATAGGGGCAATAGGAAGAGTAGGGTACGAGTAATTAAAAAACTATTATAAGTAAAAAACGTTAGAGTTAGCAAACAAATTTTTGTCGATTTTACAAATAATTTAAAGAACAAATTTGTTAAACATTTCAAAATATTCACTTTGCTAATAAAAAATAGTTTTATTTTAACTTATTTCGATATTTTGATACCCTTCACCAGAGGTGACAATGGTATATATAAGTTTGTTATTCCCCTCCCATAAAGTATATATATTCTGAATCCTTATAGATAAGGAAGTCGATTTAGTCATGTCCGTCTGTCCGTCCGTCTGTTGAAAGTTTCCTCAGCCCCCCGATGTTGTACGGACGTGTTATTGGTATCAAATAATCAGAATTCTCCTGAGATGTTTGCAATTGAAATACAGTAAAATCGCTTAATAACTGACTGAGATATAAACCAAAAAAAAACTAATTTTTAAAAATTATTATATTTGTGTGTAAGACATGCCTTTTTTGGGAAATTTGAAAAAAAAATTACTAATTGGCAAAGATATGGGCGAAAAACCTATATGGATTAAAATGATTATCATTAAAACTTAAGTTTTCTAAATACATATGTACATACATACATAAATACACGTAGTGAAGGGTATATAAGATTCGGCACAGTTATTAAGCAGGGAACTAAATTTTTATTATTATTTTTAATTAACATTTTTGAATACATTTAGAGAGTTTTTTAAGGCATTTCAAAAAGTTGAATTACCTTTTAAAGTGTTATCAAAATTTATAGAGCTTTCAAATATGGAATCGAGTTCAAATTTTGTTTCGTAAATTATTGTGTTCTTTCTGCAAAATAGCAAAAAATTAGGATAAGACCGATTTTTGGGCAAACTTTTTGAGATCTGTCGATCTGTGTAATCAGATTTTTTGTATCATTTATAGTTTTTGAAATATAAGACATCGACTTTGTGTTATACTTCACTTAAGTTAAAAGCTTCGTCAGCTATTGTGTTCAATATGTATAAAGTTGGAATAAAAAATAAAAATTATTAAAAAAACCACAAACCATAGAACTTTCTTTGGGAAAAAGATCGCGTTCTTGTTTTGACAACGCTTCGTTCTTATTTCGATAACGAACGTTCTTGATTGTCGTTCACAATTTGACAGCGTCTGGTATTTTTTTAATTTTCGTTCTTGATTTGAAAACATTTCGTTCTTAATTTGACAACATTTGGTATTTTTTATTATTTCGTTCTTAGTTTGACAACATTTGGTTTTAGATTTGTGAACGGATATTCTCGAAAAAGTGAGAACGCTTTGTTCACAATTTGACACCAGCCGTTTATAGTTTTAGAATGTCTTTTATCCCCCCTGTGTATATACAAAATAACCAAGGCTTAAAAACAATTTAAATCGAAATGTATAACTCCTTTCAGTTCTTAAAGTGAAATTGATCAAGTGTTTTTTAGCATAATTTGCATAAACGTGTATAAAAGTTGCTTATTAAAAAGAGCAGTAGATAAATATTTCTTTTAATGATTTTGATTTAAAAAAATATTAAAAAACGAGATCAGAAAAAAATTAAATAAAAACAATCGAACTGGCACGTCTGAAACTAAAATTCTTCTGGTTTGAGTATGTAACAAACCTGACTAATTTTTTTTAAATATTTTTATTATATAATTTATATATAATTTAAATTTTTTGTAAAATAAAATTTTTAGTTTTTCTTAAATTTATTTTAAATCTTTTATAAGAAAAATTAAAAAAATTATTAGGTAGTTCTACAATATATAAAAAGATAGTAATTATAGCCTTGTGGATGGAATATAAAATTGGTTTAATAATATGTATATGCAAAAATATGGGGCCAGTTTATTTTCAATTAAAATGATTAAAATTTCCCTTTTACTGTTTGTTATTCATTTATTGTGCGTCATACAACTACCGCACGTGAAGGCGCTACTTTACATTTTCTAGCTAATGTTGCTGTTATTAACTTTTTGCTCCTAAAAGTATGTACAATTTAAAATTCTTAGTGCAAATTTCCTCAAAGAAAATCTATTATTTAACTTATGAAAAGGTTTTATTTATATAATTATTTCTTATTGTTTGCAATTTTTTAAAAAAACATATTTCTTTATTCTTCTATTATCAGTGTTGAAGTGAAGATCTTATACATAAAAACAATCCTTACAGTTTGCTTTAAATACAAATAATTTATGGATATCGAATTAAGGGAGCTTTTCAAGTTTAAAAAACTTAAAATCGCGCCTGTAGTAAATTTTCATTATAAAGAGTTGTATTTCGTACTTGTCATTTCGATCGTTTTAGTTTTCTACGTAAAAAAAAATTTAAAGATGTTTTATAAAAAAAAATATTTTACGCAAAACGCAGATTTTATTCCAATACCAAATGGAATTCAACTCTTTTTCAGACCTGACCTATGAACATATTTGAAAAATACAGCAGCTTAGTGCAAAAAGAAGTTGTTATATTTTTACCGTCGGCTTTTGAAAATGTATTTAAATTTTGCCATTGATGCCATCATCATCTTTTTTTAAGAGGTAAAAATGTGACTAGATATGCTGATTAATAAGCAAATAAAAAAGAGCAAATATTTATTTAACAAATTGTACATTTTTATAAAATTATTTAGACAAAAATGAAACTAATTATGTATGTCTTTTGTATAAATCAAAATAGAAAATCGCTAGATTTTAAGTAAAAATAGCTTAAATGGCATTACTTTTCAAAAATAACAATCAATCTCGGATTTTCCAATTGCAAAGCGCTGACGCCGCGCTATTTCGATTTGCTTCATACAATTTGTATGGGCATGAGAATTTTCGACAGCTAGATAACGCTTAGCGCTCTGATCAGGGTTTGGTTGCAAGTCTTGGGACGCTGCTTAAAGTTTAAATTTTTTTCGATAATTCACAATTTTTTATATAAAAATTTTTTTTTTATATAAAAATTCTAATATTTTCAAAAGTTATTATTTTTTAACAATCCTTTTGTATAGATCTTATAACTTAATTTTAAAAAGTTTAAAACTTTAGATTTTTTTACAATTTTTTTGCAAGTCACACATCTACTAAGTTGAATGTGTAGTTACTACAAAGATCCATGATGTTTATATATTCTACACTAATATATTCTTCTATTTATTAAAAACATTTAACAATTATTAAATAGAATTCACTACATTTGAGTTCCCCCTTTTTTTTGCAAACACATAAGGTTTGTCGTTTAAGTCTTTTGTTTTTTTTTTATTGCAACAAAACTGCCAACAATCAATTTAGTAACATCATTTTCATACCTACAACAATCAAAACAAGTGCAACAAAAACTCTTAACAAATTTACAAAAATAATAACAACATTTATAAATTGTTTAAACTAAAAACACACTTACCAAAACCACTTCCAACTAAAACGAAATAAGTTCATGAGTGACTCTGTAACAAATTTAAAAAAAAAAATTTTTTTGTTAGGAAATTTCAAAATCACTAAACCATGTAAATAATAAATAAAATACTACAACAAATTTGCACAAAAAGTGCCTACATTATATTTAGTACTTATATTAATAGACTTCTTTTACACTGAACAACAGTCGGACCAGATTTCTTGCCGTTCGTTGCCTGTAAAAGTGTGCTTTTAATAGATTAGTTTATTGTTTTTTTTTCTTTTCTAAATACATACATATATACTACATATACATATATTTGCTTTAGTTAAAAGCAGGAAAATATTTGTAATTTCAATTTAATTTTTTTTAACAGCAAAAATTGCATTTTCACGGTTGGTTTAGTTTTTCGTAAGAAGCCTCTTAGTGTTGTTATATTTTAACATCAAATTTCTAAATGCTTTCCAACATGCTTTGTCTAGAATATTTTTGTTTAAAAGGAAGTTAAGATTATCTCTTAATAAAGAGCTTTTAAATGGAAAAAGTTAAAACAATTGGGATTTTAGTTGAAGTTGTTAAAATAAGTTCAGGTGCTTTACTGAGGGTGAAATAAATAAATAAATTCAAAATGTAAGCTTAAGGTTTCTTATAAAGAAACCTTAAAGTCAATTTTATTTGTATTTTTTCAACCAAACTTCGACAATAATTTTTTAATTTTTATTTATTTATTTAATAAATAAATTAATTTTATAATTATTATTATCAAAGTTCTTATGTGTTTTAAGGTGACCAGGGTATTAACCTGATTCACCTAATTCTGGACTAGAGCTGTCAGATTTATTTATTTATTTCAAGAGTCAGACGCTGTTTAAACCGCTCCTAACATAGAGAACAGATGCTTATTGTTCCTGTTGGTTCACGAGAGATATTTAATTTCACCCCTACTAATCATATCTGAAAAACACTCCCCCATCTGCTACCTGGAGATGCGTTCTTTAGAAATTAATTCGAATTAGTATTAGTTAAGTTTTCCGAATAGTTTCATCATTAGCAATTCTTAATATTTTTTTTAAGTGTTGGTTACAAATACTTCACTAGTTGAGCTAAAAAATAAATTACAAATTTATGCATCTTAAGGTACTTTTCGTAAATAGAAAATTTACTGCAACGGACAATGGGCCAACCAGTCACTAAAAAATTCGGCAAACACTTTTGCCTTAATAAACTGTGTCCTTTTTTTCACGCAAACTATACCATCATTTGTAATATAAATGTGGAAGCAATAGAACAACAAATTAGACAGTAAAATATTGGTAAACATAAAGCACACTATAAAAGAGAAAAACTCATTTGCCTTGTTAAAAAATAGTTTGGAAATAACGAAAGTTTGGCAGCCCCAGCTTAAAACTTTTTTTTACAGACTACGTCTTGGTCTTATGAACAAAACGCAGATATAAAAGCAGCGCCTAACAACGTTGTTAAAATTTGAATAAAAATTATTCCATAAACGCATACCCCTACTGTTGTGTAAATAGAGACGGGCATATGCAAAAAAATTCCCATTTCCTAATAACCTGTGAGTTAAATAGATGATATTTACATTCAACACTAATCACCGATCAAAGAGTGCTGATGATGAAAACCGTAGCTGGTTTCAAAAATGCCTTCAACTCGGCCGGTGTCAGCAAAAAACTTACTTTTCTAATGCGCTGGGTAGATTTAATTAAACCAGCATTTATCAGATATTGACAAAACGAGCATCCTTTGCTTGGAGAGTGTTTACCTGTCAAGTGGCTTCTATAATCGGATACTATCAGATTTATCGCTGAAGCAACTCTTTTCAAAGACACCGAGAAAGCCTAACAAACTAAATATCAAATGGTGACTTTAGAAAGAACCAGAGTGACATAGTTAAGGTTTTGTTTAAAATACCTTAAAAACAAAACAATGTTATTGAAACATTATCCACAAGTTGTGCACAATAGAACAGCTAACGCTGAATGCAACCCAAGATAGTAACATTCAACACTAATTACACTGCTCGACAAAAAAATCATTTTTTGTCCTTCCGTTAATTAAAACTATGTGGACTATATGGATTTTGATACGCTGAACTCAAATCCGTTGTCGGTGTTTTTCCATCAGATCGGGATTTTTTTTATGGGCGTGGCAATTTTCCCCCCTTAATTAGTCAGGTACGGAGACATATTTCATCCTAACTCGAGAACCAGTCATCTGATTTTCAAAAATAAAAATCAGTTAAAAAATGTAGATTTTATTGTCAATTTACCGCAGGTACCCAATATTGATCAAATATGTGTAATGCAGCAAACAACGTCAGAGTGGGCGCACTAAAGCGCTTTGTAGCAACAATGAATGGCAACTCTTATTTAAAATAACACAAAATTTTTGATGCGTACCTGCGGTAAATTGACAATAAAATCTACAATTTTTATCCGATCTTTATGGTTTATGGCTTTTTTTATTTTTTTTATTTTATTAAATGTTGAATATTTGCTTTAAACTTTTCTTAATTCCATTTTTAAATTGAAAATTATTACGAATTTTGCACGAAAAATTTTTTTTTTCTCCATTAATTTCTGAATAATTCCAAAACGATAAGAGATAGAGAAAAATTCTATTCGACTAAAATAAATACAATTTTGTTACACTTCTGGTGTTTTACTTTTGAAAATCGGATGACTGGTTCTTGAGTTAGGATGAAATATGTCTCCGTACCTGACTAATTTAGGGGACAAAATTTGCCACGCCCATAAATAAAAATCCCGATCTGATGGAAAAAAACCGACAACGAATTTGAGTTCAGCGCATCAAAATCCATATAGTGTACACCGTTTAATTTTTTTTAATGGAGGATTTTGCTGCTGAGCAGTGTTATATACACGCAAAGAAAAAACATAATTGAGTATGGTTGATGTAGTACAATCACAGACAATTTTAATATTCTATGATCACTGCAATCGTTATATGGTTGCCACAAATATATTATGGTTGTAGTCATATTTTACGTCAATGTGGTTGCAAAAATCATTATATGTTTGTCATAACTATAAACTTGGTTACGGATAATCATAAATATGTTTCTCTTAGATAATATAATACAAAAATTGTCTATGACCCTATTGACGTGACCATAATCAACCATGTTTTTTCTGTGGGTGTACGCATAGAATTTGAAAGTTACGGATGTGGATAAAATCTTGTTGCTATAGACTTGCAAATATGTACCTTAAATGTGATCAAAATTATCTTCGCCGTTGTTGTCAATGCAAGCATTATAACAGTCTATTCGATACAAGTTAATAACATGAAACACAAACCCAGGAGGAAAACTACGGTATTCGATATCGAGCGATATCGATCGAAAATGTATTCGAACTTGCGAGTTTTCTTTGCATTTGGTATAGAAATTTCAATTAGAATTTTTTATTTTCAATCGATATCGAATGTAGTTATTTGCCCGCAAAGTTCAAAAATATCGAAACTAATATGCAAGAGAAAATATTGATATAACGATATATCGACAATACACATATATCGATAGTTTTTTTAAATATCGATATATTAACATATCAATATTTTTTACCCAACCCTAGTGTGAAGTACATATATATAATATAATTTTTTTAAAAACTTCTTTCAAAATTTAAAAAAAATTCGCTAAATTTGCAATGAGTTAGTAACTTAACAAACTTGCTAAAGTCTTAAATGTTAAAAGCACACAACCAATTTAAAGTAATTTCCTTTTGTAAATTCACCTTTCATTTAGCGGAAGTGGCGATTATTTTCGCTTTAATGTATGTTTGTATGTCTGTCTATTTTAATAGAAGACTAGTTGAAATTTTACTCATTTCTTTATATTGTGCTTGAATGAAAAAGTGTGTATCAGGTGAATTTATATAAACTGTGTTAGATATTTTAAGAGGTTTTCGGGTGGTATTTTTAAAACAAACAAAAGAAAAAAATAAAAGAATAATGGCCTTTTAATGTTTTCCTATAGCATTTTTTTTTTGCCAACTCAACAACATTTATTTTCATTAGCAATTGGGGGTTTTGTTTTGTTGGTTATTTTGACTTTTGTTTATTTAGCCAAAAATTTGATTCTATTAAAAGAAATTTTATTTCTATAAATTTTGCTGTTTTAATGTTACAAGGGAATGAATTAAATGAACATAAATTATAAAAATTACATATTTTGTATTCTTATGAAAAGTAAATCGGAAAGTGTGAGTTGTTTTGCTTTTTTTTTTGAGTGTTGAAGGTAATTTAAGCAACACAAACATAAAGTTTAAAGAAACTTAGGTTATTTAAAGTTTTTGTGTACGAAGAAAATTTATTTATTTAAGGCAAAAAAAATATAATAGGGGCATTCGTTTAATCGCTTAAATGCCTCTTAAACTTTATATATTAAATGAAAGTTTACGAGTTTAAGAGGTATAATAATTTTTAATTCTGGCTATACCTTTTAAATGCCAGTACTTCAGGAAGTTAAAGAGATTAGCTTAATATATGTTCTGCTAGTAAAAATATACCTTTCATACCTTTCAGATCATTATTATCCCCACAACTTTCGCTTTGTTAATAATAAATTTACTTAAAAAAGAATTTAAATTAATTAAAAAAAGACAGTTTATTTTATTTTTCCTAAAGTTAGTCACACAAAATCTTATGTGAAACCCAATTTTTTTTAATCATTTTCAACCTCTGCACAAGAACAAAACCCAAAAAGAAATAACAAATATTTTTAGGCAATAACAACTTAGTATTTAATTTAAAAAAAAATCCAATTAATAAATTAAGAAATAAGTCTATAAAAATGCAATTTGTTAATACAAATTTAAATGTTGGAAAATATAACAACAAAAGATAAAACATCAATAAAATGTAGAATTTACACATTTATTGAATTAATAAATCAAATCGTATAGAATAAATGTTAACGCTTAAGAAATAAAATTAAATAAGACATATGACAAACTAAAACTAAACAAAGAAAAAGATAATAAAAATTGACAATAAAAACCATAAAAAGAAACTACAAATTTAAAGTCTCTTAAAAAGAGCAAAATGCTTTAAAAAAAACAAGTTTGGCTTTTAAGTCTTATGTTTCCATCTTTGTGGGGATTTAATGCTAAAACAGGGGATTTTATAGTTTATAGTATTTTTTGTTTGTTTTTTCTTTGTTTAACAATGTCAAATTTATTTTATTTTAATCTCCGCCCTTTTTGCTTTTTCTGTCTGTGTTATTTTAGGTGGCAAAGATGATGATGGCAACAGCATTAAGAGCGGCTCCACCAATGACATGAGTGGATTGAGTAAAAAGCAACGTAAAGCTCGCACTGCTTTTACCGATCATCAGCTACAAACTCTAGAGAAATCATTCGAACGTCAAAAGTACTTGAGTGTCCAGGAGCGTCAAGAGTTGGCACACAAATTGGATTTGAGCGATTGTCAAGTTAAGACTTGGTATCAAAATAGAAGGTAAGACAAGAATTAATAAATTAATAAATTTAAAAAAAAAATTAATTAACCCTTCCACTACCGTACTATAAGAAGTGATTTTTAACAAATTTAAGTAAGTTCTTCGTATAGATTTGATACTCAAGAGCAAAAAAAAAATGTTTTTTTTTTTAATCTAGTGTCCTTCAGGACAAAGATATGTCCTGGGATTTTATGTCCCATTGGGTGTTTAAGCTAAATAAATTGGGACTAAATATCCCATTGGTAATGCATGTATGAAAATAAAATGAGACAGCTTTTATTAATTTTAATTAAAATTCAATTTTTATTCAATATTCGGTTATTTTCTCTATGGAATTTACCAAAACATTCACAACAAAGGGGCTCTTTCCTTTTCATTGAGCTGCATAAAACACAGCATCTACGGTGATCTGTTTTAACTGGCATATGATCTTGCACATTTACATTTTTTTTAAACCTTTTTGACCTCGGACCTTTTGTTTGTCGCAGAGATTTCGTCTTCCTTCAGTCTATCAGATTTGTTTTTATTTATTCTGCAAACATACAAATTGTCTTACTTTGCATACCAATGGGATAATATGTATATCCCACTTATGTGGGTCAAACAAACCT
This sequence comes from Paykullia maculata, assembly GCA_003055125.1. Taxonomy (NCBI): domain Eukaryota; kingdom Metazoa; phylum Arthropoda; class Insecta; order Diptera; family Rhinophoridae; genus Paykullia; species Paykullia maculata. The sequence continues at coordinate 11,468 of NDXZ01001050.1, forward strand.
AATGGAATCTATTATCCTAAATGGAAAAAATAATCCAAATAAAATAAAATATTTACAAAATATTGTTTCTTACTCACTTGATTACAATATAAAACACTAATATGATTTGCACAAAATATCATAAGAAGAAGAAAAATCACTTATGCACTCTAAAACAACAAAGGTTGTTGCAAAATAATTTTTATAAAAAACAATGTACTCACTAAGCACACCTAAAACAGCTGATTGTACACAGAAAACCCCTTAAACTACCGATGGGACATAATCCTAATTAAATAGAGCGATTATTGTATTTTTAACGATTTTTTA
>NDXZ01001058.1:0-16568 GCA_003055125.1 Paykullia maculata
GTGTTTTTTCTCCTCCATGTAACTTATTACCTATTGCTCTTAGCAAAATTTGTCTAAAGTAGTTTAGATAGCTATTTTGTCAATCTTTTCAAAAAATTTTTTTTTTAAAAAAATAAAAAAATTTTCAATAAATTTTTTTACAAAATAAATTTTTTTTTTAAATTTTTTTTTCAAAATGGGCCCTTTTTTTTTGCTCAAAAGAAAGCTTAGAACATTTCTTTTAAGACCTTTGTGGTCGCTTAGTGGGATATCTATGCAAAAAAATATTTTGTACCTTAAAACAAGGATTTTTCAATTTTTACCTGATGCACTATTTTGAATTTTTTCCTATTTGTGTGCGAGTGTTTCTAAAACCTTGAAAATGAAACTTATACTGAAAAACTAGATAAACTAACCTTTCTGATGGTATGTAACATACCTAACAAAAATTTCAAAAAATAAACTTTTTGCACTTCTGTGAAAAACACCTTTCAAATACGTTTCGCAAACAGAGAAGAAAACCAACCTACATTATTTATATTTAAATTTATTTCTTGTTAACCAGTTCACCTTTTTCTTAAACAGAATTGTAATGCAATTATTGCTAAAAAAAAACTAAAAATAAACTTTAAGTTTAAAAAATGTTTTTAAACCCACAATTACTTGAAAAAAAAACAAGAAAAACAGAAGAATTTTTAAACTTTAAACAAAACATATAATAAATTGCTAACAAATGAAAATAATCATACACTAGCATTAGCATATACATAGTTACATACATACGAACTGCACCAAAACGCTTTACAAATGGCATAAAGAACAGAATGAGATCTGAACAACGAAATCTATAATCAATTTTGATATTGATTATTGATTGTTAAAGTCGTAAGAAAAACACAAGATAAACAACTTGGCAGCGTGTAACACCAAACAGAGAGGAAAAAGAAGAAAGAAAAACAAAACAAAATTATTATCAAAAACGTAATAAGAATTTAACGATTTTAGAATTGTTATAAATAAATCCTGCATTTGCCATCACATATCTATAGTTAAGTTTTGTTAACCTATAATAAACATTGTTAAGCATTAAAGTGATATTTATGTTAAGAGATTTTCAGCAAAAGACACTCTGATATTATTGTATGTACAATCTATCTACTGGTATTACTATTTTAGATTTAGAACTAAAACATTCTTAAGTTTTGCTTGTGCAATGACTTTTCTTTTTAGGTGATTTTTTTCTTATCTTCCAGCATCATTGATTTACGTTACAAGATGAAGATCATAATGATGATGATTGTAATGTTGTGTTGTTAGTGATTTAAGCTTTGGTTTTATTACCAACTATTTTAATTGTTATTGTTGTTCTTCTTTTGTTTTGTACTTTTCTTTTTTTGGCTCAAACGCAACATAAATCTTTAACAGGATTTATGAGAATTTTTTAAAGATTTTTATTAAACTTTAAGGTGATTGATATACTGACAGATTATTTAAAAGAAAATTTGGCCGTTAGAAACATATATCAAGGAACTCATAAAGCTTGAAAAAAGTTTGTATTTTCAATAGTTCTTGGTTTTGAAATAAACTTTTAGAAAAATTCTCAATTTCTACTCTACGTTAATAGAACATAAACAAAAGATTGCCAAATTATTAAATCCTCCATTGCAAGGGTGGCAGGACTATTCATATGTAAATTTGTCAATGCGTTTGTTTTTTTATAAATATTTTTTTAGAGTTCCCATATAGATATGGAAATCGATAAGGAGATGTTCACCTGTCCGTTGGCTGAATTGTCCGTATGTTAATTAAAATCAATTTTTGAAAGCCCCCCGAATGTGTAAAAGCCCTTATGTGTTATTAATTTAGCAGAAATCGATCTAAAAACATCTGAGATATAAACAAACAAAAAACAAAAAACACGACATTTTCTTTTTCTTTACCTAAATTTATGATAATTTCCTAGTGCTTAAGCTCTCTGCAGGACTTTTTTGTAACAACAAACCCGTCTGGCTGCCTGGCCAATAGGGGGGCCCAACGTTTCTTTATTGGACCACAACCTTACTTTGGTATCTCGAATAGTTACTGAAAAGGGTTTCTGGCTTGAGGCAGACTTTTCTTAGCATTGGAAAACTTCTTTGGGCCCCACACAATCAAAGCATTTTATCAAACTGTCTTGATACAAATCGAAAAAGCTAAAATCGCTTAACAAGAAAGAAATCTGGCTGCTAACCCCTTTAGTTTTATCATTAATTGTGCTGAGATCAAACAGTGCAGATTTCGTTAGACAAACAATGAATGAGTCTTGGAATGTGTACAATGCAATTGCCCGGCAGTAATGGCACACGGATTTGACTTCTTTGGGTGAGGGACGGATAATGACCCCGAAGGGAATATACAGTCCCTCACCAAAGAAGACAATTGGGTTCGTATGCAGCCTATATCTGTCCGAGTAAAACAAGAAGCTGCACTAAAGATTTTAATGGTTGTGGCGCTGAAAGCCTTATAATAAAAATAATTGGCAAAAAATAAAGGCAGATAAGAGCAGGGGGTGTGGTATTACTCATACAAAAGAGTAGATAAAATGAAATAAATTAAATTTTATATATGAAAAACTGTTAATTACGTGACACTCTCACACAAAAAAAATCAAAAAATTAAACAAAAATTTTAAAATTAAATAAAATTGAAAACAAATCTAAATTATTAAACATTTTTTTAAATTAACATTCATTTATATTTAATTTTATAAAACTAAAAAAAACATTTTGTTTTCCTTTAAGTTTTTTACTTTTGAAAATTTGGGTAAAGAGTTTGTTTCTTAAGTCTTTCAATTTCCTTACAAATTTATTGAAATTGATTTTTTATTTCTTGCGTTGGATTGTGTGTTTTTTGTGTTATTTTAAAAAAGTTCGTTTCCTAAGTCTTTTGTTTTTTCTTAGCCTTTTAATTTCTATTTTTTTTAAGGTTTTTAAAATCTTTTACCCTTAACCCTCCTGACAGGGGTACACCGGTAACCGAGCGGACTTTAAAGATCAATATCTCCTAAGCATAAAAATATACAAAGTTGGGGTTCCGGAAGTTCCTTCAGGTAATTATTTTCTAAGTTGGCTGTGGGGCAACCGAAAGTCAAATAGTCCTTATCCTTCTGATAAGGATAACTGGGTACCCGTATATAAGTTAAAGCATTTTGTATAGAAAAAGTAAAGGTAAGATTCCCTTTAAGATTAGAATTAATAAACGTTTATACACAAAAAATTTGTATTTAAAATTATAATAACAATCTTGGGAATCCCCGAACTACAATGCAAACCCTTGTATTGATATTTAAACCGTAACAGAAAAATTAATGTAGACGGGTACCCTTATCAGTAGTCTACGTACAAAAATGTTGTCAGTACGGTTAGGGTAAAGATCTTTTTTAGGGGCCCTTGTCTTTTAATAAAAACTTTTGCCTATTTGAAATCGATTTAAATTAATTTAAACTTTTTTAATTTGCAGAATTTGGATGATATTTTTTTTTAAATTTTTCCCAAACGTGTCATGTTTTAGTTGTGTTCCCATTAAGGCATGTTAAGTGTAGTTTTTGCATTTAGCTTGTGTTTCAGGTCTTACGTTTCACTTTAGGATTCCTACTTCTTGGGACATTTTAAGGAGTTTTTTATTAAGAGTTTTTTTCCTAAGTCTTTTGTTTACTAAAAAAAAGTTTGAAAAATATAAGTTTTCAAAAAACTTTTTTATGATTTCCTCTATTTAGCGAAAATTTAAATTTTTTAGTGTTTTTAAGTAAAAAGTTCATGTCTTAAGTCTTTTAGTAAAATAAAAAAACTTGTAAATGTTTGTTTCAAAGTCTTTCCTTTTTAATCAAAACTTGCCTATAAGAAAAATATTGCATAAAATTATTAAACAAATTTTTAAGCCATAATTTTAATTTTTTAATTCTTTTACAACTTAGTTTTAATTAAAATTTTTTAGGAATATTTTGTAGCTGGAGTTTAATTTTGTAAGAAATTTTTAATTTTTTTCTTTAATATTTTATGCCTGATTTTCTTAAGCTGCCACAAAGTTATGCCTTTAAAAGTCTGCCCAATCAATTCAACGCTGTGTTTATAAATCTTTTACGTTTATTTATAATAATTTCCTCTAAAAATAGATTTTTCTTTATTATAATTTTGCTGAAATTGCCCATAAATATTGCCATTAATTTCCATTTCCAATTATCAGCATTTAAGCTTGTCTTCTTGCCCTTCAATCACTATTCAAAGATCATGGTTTCAGTAGACACCATCAGGACAAAAATGAAGTTAAATTTTCTTTATTTTTTAATTAAAATATAAATTGTTGACAACACCTTTCAGTTGGCTGCCTGCTTGGCTGCTGTTACTTCAATTATTATTTAATATTTGTAGCAACATTGTCACTCAGTCGTGAATTTATATTTTGTGTTGATGTTTGTGTGCCTTAGTGGTAGACTGCTGTTGTTTTGTGTGGGAATGTTTAGAGTTAATAAATTCGGATTTTTAAAAAGAATTAAAGACTTAAGAAGGCTGCTGGAGTTTTATGCAGATAAAAAAGATAGGATTTTTTTTATGCATTTAAAGCATAAGAAAAATATTCTAAAATAATTTCAAAACCATTTTCTAGAATTTAGTTTTTTGGGACACAGAGCTTCAACAAAATTCTTAAACACAAACCCCAATTAGTTTTAATTATGTTTAAATTAATTACTCTTGTCATAACATCCTTAGTATCTTGTTAGTTGCACTTATTGTTTCATTATCAATTTATGTCGACTTTATTTTGACACATGTCAAGTGTTGTAAACAAAACTGTTGTTTCCTTCACGTTTCTACACACACACACATATACAGACACGCACTCTTGATTTAGGGAAACTATCTAAAGACTGCTGTAGGTCTTTCCCTTTTTTTAACAAAACTTTATTGTGTTGCCTGAGACATTTATTGTAGTTTGCCGTGTGGCATTGCGTGTTTCAGGCAAGTAAATAATAAAAATTGTTCTCTTTTGTTGTTGTGGTAATATTAAACTTTGCTTTTATAAGGCACGAAAAAGAAACCGCAATGTGGCATGAAAAGAAAACTACATAAGAACACGTAAAATGGTCAAGAAGTTTTAGAAATGAATTTTTATGTTTTAGGAAAAAAACTATTAAAATTTTAAAAAAAAAACATGAAATTATTTAAACTTAAACTTTTTAGGAAAATCTTAATTTTTCAATATTTATTAAATTAAAAGACAAACAACTTCAAATGTCTTTAATCGAAAAATAATTTTTGAAATTTTTTTTAAAAGATTTTAGTCCTTTAAATTTCTGCTTTTCTTTGCTTATTTCTCGTTGTTTTTTTCTATTTGTTCTTAACAGATGTTGTAAAAATCTTTAATAACTTTTTCCACTTCTTCTGCCTGGTTGTGTGGCAAGTGCTACATTTTATTAAGCGCAGCGTGCAGTAAATTAATTGTAGGATGTTGCACGGTATGGGATCCAGTTTTGATTTTTTTTATTTCACATCGAATGTTTTTTCTCTCGCAATTACATTTTAACTGTTTATGATTTTAATAAAGAAAATTAGTGGCAAAAGTAGGAATTCTTGTGTTTAAAATGATTTAAATAAAAATTTTCTTAAGGAACGTTTTTTGAAAGTTTTAAATTCTGGAATTAATTAATTTTTTTTAAATAAACTCGATACAAAGTTTCAGTTAAAATTTTAAAACAATTTTTAAATTTATGCCAACTGCCAATTTTAAGAAGCTTCTAAAACTCTATGAATAAAGAAAACTGAAGAAATTTTTTTCCAAACTTTTTTATTTTAAAATTATTTAAGAAATATTTCAGAACAAAGTAATTAATTAAAAACTAAAGAATTCAAGAAACAACTTTTTGATTTAAATTATTTAAAAGAAAAAAGAAAAAACGAAAATCAAATAATTATTTTATTAAAAAGTTTTTAAAATAATAACGACCTATTACCAATTGACAGTAGTCTGGTCCCCACAGTTATGTTTCCAGTGGCTTTTAAACCTTATGATAATAAATCATTCTTATACCCAATGTAAAGTATCAGTATGAGTTATAATTCCCATTTGGTTTATACTACTATTTAAATAAGAAGTCAAGGTAAAACCCACGAAGACGAGCAGTCCTCGGGGCGTGAATTGTGCTATACTTCGCCTCACTTTGCTCGAAGTACCATACAATACCCAATCGTCGCCTGTTCCATATCCGTCCGAATAATATCCTGCTTTTATTTCGAGGTAATTTTCTGATTCATATTTAACCCCATCGTATTGCTACTTGTATGATATTTTGTGAAAGTTTCTAAAATATCATACGATCTCAATCTGACTACTTTTTGCCGATCATAGTTAACGTACAAATAATATTCTGCTTTTGTTTGTTCAATTGTTTCATATAACATGAAATAAACTAATTTTTCATGTTATATAAAACAATAATACGCTCAGTCAATCAGCGCCTTAAATGGTTTTACAGAGGCGATATGGCAACTTAAACTACTAACACTTTACAATTTTTGTACAAATGGTAGCACCATATTTGCATATTTTTTGAACAAATTAATTGTACGATAACGTAGCGGAAGGTTCAAAACAATTTTAAGCGCCTTATTTTGCGCCGATTGTAATGATTGCATTGATGAGTTCATTTTAAATCCGTAAACAAGTGGAAGATAAGTCAGATGCGAGTGAATTATAGACTGGTAGATTAACATTTTGCCATTAACGTTAAGTTTGTTTCTGAACTTGCGAAGAATTCCTATTTCAGCTGATACTTTACATTTTAAATTATTTAGATGATTATCCCATACGATATTGTGACTTAAAATTAAACCAAGATATTTAATACTTTCCGAATCATTTATTAATTCACCATCAATATGGACGCCCATAGATTGATAATTTTGTGACAAATATGGCTTAAATCTTATGAGCTTCGTTTTATTAGAAGTAAGGACTAATTTATTTATCCTTAGAAATTCTAATACAATTGATGCATCGTATTCAATCTGTGTACGAAGAACCTTGTCGTGCCTGTAATGGTAGAGAAGACAAATGTCATCAGCAAACATAAATAGTTTACCGTTTAATTTCATGTTTTTTATGTCATCGATGAATATGAATGCAAAACCAATGGCCCAAGTACACTACCTTGCGGAACCCCGCATCGTACATCAATCTCATTACTAATAGAATCATTAATTTTAACAATTTGCTTTCTATTTTCCAAATAATTTTTAAAAATTTCGAGGGTTTTGCCAGAACAGTCAATAATTTCGAGCTTTTTGATTAATGTGTAATGATCTACCAAATCAAACGCCTTAGACAAGTCAAAAAATACACCAGCTACTCCCTTTTGAGCCCGAATACGGCCAATTTTCCTGTACCGCGGAGGATAAACCCGTCGCGAAGCAAAGTAGTCATAGCCTAAAATAAGATCCTGGTTAAGAAAGCTGTATTTAAGGAAAGGAAGCAGGCCTTTAGTACGAACCTGGATAGACTGAGTAACACCCCAGCTGGGAAAATAAACTGCATTACATAATTTCTTAGCACTTGAAGTAAAAATTTTATTTATTCAAAAGACTTAAGAGACAAACTTTTTTTGTTATATTTTCAAATTTTAATTCTGCAAGAAAAAGTTTGAAGGAAAATGTTTTACATAAAATATTTTAAACAATTTTAATAAAAACAAAAGACTTTGGAAACCTACATTCAATTTTTTTAATTCAAAACAAGTGTTTTTAAATAAGTTTTAAAACATTGTTTAATAATCTTTTATGTTTAAAGATTAATGTTTGAAAAAAAAAAAACTTAAAGCCGTGTGTCCACTAGCAAGTCACTTGCGGGGGAACTTCTGCAAGTATTTGCTGAAGTGTTTCCACTCAAACCGAAACTTGCGGAAGTCTGTTATCAGAAGTAGTTTGTAGAAAATATTACGACGAACTTGCTGCCAAAAATTGCAGACGTGTCTCCACACAATGTGAGTACAGCTTGCAGTAGAGTTTGCTTTTTTGCGAATGACAGTATAAAAATGTTTTGTGTTAAAATAAGATTGGCAGCTGCCATCGCAGCATATTTAATTAAAAAGAAACAAAAGGAAGTATATGGGAGAGAAATTGGGTACATGAGATGACGTCATGTATTTCATGTCATTATAAAACTCACACTTGCTTCTTTACCAAACTGCGTTCGGAGGTTGTGCGCAATTTCCTTTTAACCTCTTCTTTGGGCGCGTCTATATCACTGGCTATTGCTTTTAAAGCGTTTTGTTTTTTTTTTAATTTTATTTTTATAGTCTTTTGAGGACGTGTTCCATAATTCAGTATAACTTTCTTGTTCTTCAATTACCAAATGTGTTTTTTCACTACTTTAAACGAATTTGTTTTTGTCCATTTTTATAAATTTGGAATAGAACGTAAAAAAACATAAAAAACAAAACTGAAAAAGAAGAGAATACTACACACAAAGCAGAAACATGGTTGAGTATGATTACGGTAATATGATCACAGACAATTTTAAAATTCTATGATTACTGCAATCATTATATGATTGCCACATATTTTACGTCAATACCATGACCATATATAGACCATAGTTGTAGTTATATTTCACGTCAATACCATGATCATATATATGGATGCGAGAATCATTATATGGTTGCGAGAATCATTTTATGTTTGTCGAAACTATAAACTCGGTTACTACGGTTACTCGGTTACGGTTCTAAGGGCATCATATATATGATTATCCGTATACAAGTTTATAGTTTGGACAATCATATAATGATTCTCGCAACCATATAATGATTCTCGCAACCATATATATGATCATGGTATTGACGTAAGATATAACTACAACTATATCATGGTTGTGATCATATTACCGTAACCATACTCAACCATGTCTTTTCTTTGCATGTACAAACCCGTTGCCCGAGTATACCCGACTTCTGAAAGTCTTAAAAACGCTTTCAGTTTACAGCAAGTCGTTCAAGTTACTTTCAGCAAGCAATAAGCACGTGTTTCCACATAATTGCTGCAAATTGCTTCTGCAAGCCGTGACTTCTAGAAGTCGACTTCTAATAAGTGTTTACAGGACAAAAACTTCTGGAAGTCATTTCTGGAAGCAACTTCCGCAAGAAAATTTGTTAGTGGACACACGACTTAAGAATTCAACCTTTTTTTTATTTTAATAAAAAAGACTTGGGAACTAGTAGATGTGTTTAAAATTGATTACATTTTTATAAAATTTATTGCATTTAAAGAATTAATAAAAACTTTATAAAAACAAAAGATTTGAGAAACGAACAACTAGAAAACTACACGAAATTTTTATTAAAAATAAATTGAGTAATTTACACAAAATTGTTAATACTTTTAGTAAAGTTTCATTATTTTCAATAGTTTTTAAGTTTATTAAAGGTTTCTAAAATAATATTTTAATACAAAAATTTATTTAAAAAATTATTAATTAACAAGAAGCTTTAACATAACATTCTTTAAAATTTTTAACATTTTACAATTAAAAATAAAAAATTAAAATAAAAACAATTTAGAAAATGTTGGAGTATTATTTAATATTTATTTTTGCTTAATATATAAAAGACTTAAGAAACAAACTTTATATATAAAAACTTTCAACAATTCATTTGCAATTTTAACAAACTAAACTATTAAAAGAAATTCCTTGTTTTGCCAATTGATTTTCATCAATAATTTAGTTGATAGAAAAACCACTTACTTTTAATTAAAACTCATTTCGTAAACTATTAAGTTGTTGAACACAAAAATCCTTAACTAGATTTCTTTTCTTATCAAATACCACCTTGTATTTGGTAGATGGCTTAGAAGCACTCGTTGCCATTCTTTTATGTTTAAACAAATAACATTGATTTGAACATTAATCGATTACTGAAAGATTTATTAAGAGAGATGCATTACAGTTTTGTTGAATTATAGGAGCAATAAAACAAGGCCTGGTTGTCTTCCAACTTAAATGCCACATGCTGTTTTAATGTAAACTCCAACTGTTATGAAAAAGAATAAGAAAATAAAGTTGCAAAAAAAAAATAAATTTAAAAAAAGACTTTCAAATTTTCTTTTTATAGCGAAATGTAAAAATTTCCGCATAAACTGCTTTTTGCTACAACCTTGAGCCTTTAGGCTGTTTTTGGGTTTGACCACCATAGAAATTCTATCTTTAACTTGGTTATATAATCAATTTCCGGTTTTGTCTTGGCCACAAGAAAAATTATTTGTGTTGTGTTTTCTTTTAACAGGAATGTTAGACTTTAAGTGGGAGTTTTTGGTTTTAAATTTGTGGTAGTGACCTGTTGCGTCTCTGGTTGAGTTAATGGCGTTATTTGATCTTTCTGCATTGTTTTTTTTTATTTTACTGCAGTGGGTGTTAAGTGGCAAATTGTTAACGGTGGTGTCATAAATGTTTAATTTATAAATGATCGAAAAAACTGGGAGGGGATAAAAGATCTTAAAATTTTTAAGCTAAAACTATTGTTATTTTTAAAACTTAATTCTTTATTTTCAAAATGTATTTCTTTAAGTTTGTTGCTTAAGTCTTTTGTTTTAACTGGTGAAGTTTTAGTTTATTTCTATATTAATTTGTTGATGTTAAACTAAACATTTATTTATTAAGAAACGAAAAGAGGGACTTAAAATATTTATTTATTTGTAAAATAAGCTTAAGTTTTTTGACCTTCAAACTTTATAAATGTTAAAACACTTATTTATTTAGCTCTCTTTTATTTAAAACATTCTTTTATAATAAAAAAGATGTGAATAAATTAATTTTTTAACATTTATAACATTTTTAACTTTTCTTACAAGTTTAAGGTTTAGATTTTTTTTTAAATTCACCTCCCTTTTCATTGTTTTTTATTTGTTTATCACAGTTAAATAAAACAAACCTTTCATTTAATATTGTTTTGTAAACCTTTAATAAAATTAAAAATTGCTTATATATAAGACCAATAAATTAATATAGAATTTTGTGTATTTTTTTAGGTAAAAAAAAATTATCTTAAACCATTTAGTTTTGCTGAAAAATCTTAAAAGGTTTACAAAATAATTTTAAAAATTTATTAAAGAGTAACATTTTTAATTTTTCGAATTTTTCTAAAAGGGAAAAAAAGTGAATTAAATTGAATTAATTTTAAGCTCAACTTGTGTTTTATTTTTAAACGTTTTTTCCTTTAAAATAAGTATAATTTTATTGCTTAAGTCTATTGATTTTATTGCAAAAATTTCTTAAAATCCTTGTTATAATCTTCCCTTTAAATGTTTTTCTTCTATAGATCTGTTACAAAAAATAATTGAAATATCAAATTTGATTTGTTGTTGAAATTTTATTATTCAATTAGTTTGTAAATTTAACATTAACATGTTTAAAGCGATACTTTATAGACTTTGTTTTCTGTTGCACAAAACAATGTTTATAAGACATAACAACACTAAGCAGAGATCGCCAACCTTGTGGCCGGGTCTATGATTATACGAAAAAAATAATAAAAAAAAGAATTAAACATTTTTTCTTGATAAAAATTTGTTGTAATAAGAATTTTTTTTTGTTAAAAGTAGTTATTGAAAAACTAATATTTTTAAATATTAAATAAACTTGAAAAAAATTGTCTATACACTGATAGAAAAAAACATTCATTCAGAGAAGAAATTTAGAAATTTACATTAATATAATGGAAAAATACACGAATTACATAAAGTCTCCCAATTTCAGCTTTTCATAAAATTTCCGTAGATCATTGTTAGTTTTATTATAATTAATAAAAATCGTTTCATTAAATAAATTTAAAGAAAAATATTAGTAAATCCAAGGCTAACTACAGGGTGTCTGGTGGCAAATTTATATTTTTAAATACGATTATTTCAAAAAGTAATAAGCGGTGCGGAGAGAGGGTGGCGCCGTTGAAATAATCAATTGTGCGGATTTTTCAATCACGATGTTGCAGTGAACGATGTTGAAGCGTTTTCGCTCTATAAATCCCATTTTTTGGAGCGACGAGGCTCATTTTCATTTAAACGGCCACGTCAACAAGCAAAACTGCCGTTACTGGTCTCCCAGAACCTGCAACCCTCGATTAAAACATCAAAAACCATTGCCTTGCCCCAGGGTAACTGTTTGGTGTGCCTTATCCATGCATGAGATAATTGGAAATTCAAGGCTCCGTTTTGGACAGTGTGCTCAACTCGACCGAAGACATCTGGATGAGATAGTCTTTAAAAAATAAAATTTCATTCCATTTTACTGTTCAATGCTCTTAATAAAACTTTGTATCAATTATTACGTTTTTTTTTAAGTTTAAAAATATAAATCTGTCACCAGACACCTTGTAGATGTATTTGGGGGGAAAAGAAATATATTAATGGAAGGGGATTAATTTGTTGGTTTTTTCATTGTTTTTTTGGGTTTGTCAGAATTCTCATTCAATTTTTTTTTGAATTCTTACTTAAACATACAGTATTTTTGAATTTTTTCAAGAAATAATTTGAAAGTCAATTAATGATTTGGCATTAGCATCAGTGAAATGCAGCATATAGACAGCTTTAACTAACAACAGGCCTTAAAATTTAAAGTTAAAAAATACATTTTATTATGCCAACAATGTCAATAAACAAATGAAAAAATTACATTTAATTAATAAAGGATTTTTAATTATTTAAGGAAAATGTTTTATTAAACCAATAAATCGGCTTCATTAGCTGACTTTCAATGACAACTTCATTAATGCAATGTAAAAATTCATTGTCTGAACGAAGGGTTTTCTTTGAGTGTAGTGAAGAATAATTAAAAAAATTTTCTAAACAGATAATTAAATAAATCAATAGTTAAAAAATATTAATAATTGAAAAATACTTTTTATTTTTAATATAAGAATTTTGAAATCCAAAATATTTAGAAAATTAAATTTTAATATTATCTACTACTTAGAAAAGTCTAGATGTTTTTGTTAAAATTTTTAATAAAATCTTTAAAAAAAAAGTTCTTTATATTGTTAAAAGTTGTTTTTTTTATGAAAAAAAAATTTTTTTTATTAATGTTTTCAAGATGATTTTGTTAAATTTTTAAAAATATTTTATTAATTTTATTTCAAGGGTTTTTTTAAATAAAATTGTTTACAATTTAGTGGTACCTTTATATTAACTTGGGAACTACTGCGTTATGCTAGCATTTTTTACTTTGCCTTTTCAAAAGTATCGGCAATAATTTGTTTTAATTTTATATGACACAGGCAGCGCAATGTCCGCACTTTTATGGTTAAATAATGTTAAGCGAACCATATGTAATTGCCTCAGAACATTCTATACTTATGTATATATGTGTTGCAAAACTATTTAACTGCTGCAACAACAACAACAACAACAAAAATATACCCTTTTAAAAACTCTAAAGATATATTGTTGTTGTTGCTTAACTCTTGTTGCTTAATATAAAACAGACAAACTAGCTTTAACACATTAATTAATGTTAACATTAAAGCAAAGAAAGAAAGACAGACAGATGGAAGGATGGTCGTAAATATAATGAAAGAACTATTAGGGCGTTGTCTATCTGCAATTGTAATTTTGTTAAGCTAAATTTTTCATAAAGTTGAACAGATAAATAAAATGTATTTGTAATAATAAAGTAAAGTATGGGTTAGTTTGGTAAAAAACCAATGACTTTAATGGCTTAAAGGTAATGATAACTTAAAGAAACTAAGGAAATATGGTTATGGCGGTAGCCATTTTAAACTTAATTAAGTTTAACAAATAGTGATAATTAATTTTCTTAAAAAAATATTAAATTATCTTTACAAAAAATTCGCTCCTTTATTATTAAATTGTTATACATATATTTGAAAACCATTAATAATTAAAAGGATTATTCTTTCAAGACTAATTAGAGCATACAGAGGATTAAAACAAACTTCATTGTTCTACAAACTCGGCTTTGATATCTTCAAACAAAAACAACAAATTCAATTAACGCCAGCAGCTGCTTATATTTACACAGGATTTACCAAAAATATAAAAATTTTAATTTTCAACAGCTTAATTTCGTTTTAGTTTTAAAAACTTAATTAATTTTGATTGTTTTAAATTAGGTTTTTATTGATTTGTTAGCCATAAAGCTAAAACATTTTTGGTTAAAAAATAAATTGAAAATATGTTTTCCTTCTTCTTGCCTCCATTAATCATGGCCAATTGCCGTTTGAAATTTAAAATGAGCCGAGACTAAAACCATTTCAAGTTAAAAATGCCTTAAACAGAATTTATTATTACACCCTCAGCCAATAGTAACTGGTGTTGTAAAACATTGCACAAAAAAACCATTAAGGGAGCTCGCAATATATGCTATTACGTCATAATGTTCTAAAATTTTATAATGGTTTTGATATATTGTTGTTGCTTTTAAAACAAAAAAACAACTTACACAGTTTTACCCTGAGCCTTAAGTAAAGCGCATTGCACCGGCCAGCTGACGGCCGGTTAAGTTAAGCCGCGAATTTTTTTCTAAAGTCCTTAGCGTTAAAAAAACTAGACATTTTGTTTTCCATAATTTGCTTAAACCCTTTTGGGACAGAGTTTTATTTTAAAAACCGATATATTTGTGGTAGAAATTGTAACATATTCTAAGAGACATGGCAAACAAAAAAAAATGGTTTTGCATACTTAGAAATCCTGAAATCGTCTTTTTATCCTGGGATATATAATCTCAATAAGTTTTCTCAGTGGGACATATGATCCCGAACGAACGATTAGAGTATTGAAAAATTAAAAAAATATATGAAGATTGTAAGCTATCGCTGGAAATTCAGATTTATTTTTCTTATTTATTGTTTAGTAACATTGTAATTAGGGATTCATGAAAGGGATTGTGAAAGGGCTTAAAACATTTGAAGCACTAAGGGGGTGTTGCAGCCTGATCATATCATCCTTGTGAGCTTTTCGACATCAAGTGAAGTACATCGAACGCAGCGGCAACATTGAGACTATCAGTTGATAAATGCTTGGGAGTTCTTTTTTTCTGACGACGTGGAAATTTTTCTCGTCTTTTACTTTCTTCAAAAACCATGCCATGGGACCAGAAACTCTTTTAAGGGTAATTTAACAAAAAAAAGCGATCTCATGATATATGTACACTTTTGTTTTAACTGAATTACCCATTGATGGATTTTTGCTCTAATAGTCCTTCAGAATTGGCAGCTTCTTATAATACATAAGCAATAAAACACCAAGGAGTATAAGGATTTCATTAGAATCGGTTAGGTTTCGCTTTGACTGTGTACGATAATTTAAAATTTCAAGACGTTGAATTGTGCGTTCAGCAGTTCGAATGCACAAGCTGTAAGAAAATTTTTTGGTGCACTGCAACTACATTTACCCAGTGGACAGTCTGAAGTGACTCGTTAAATTTTTTGTTCATCATAAGACATTGAGGTTATCGTCAGTTTTTGAAGCAGTTTTGATGTCATAAGATTTCTCAGTCAAATACTAACTGCCAGAATCCTCAAAATCGATATCAGAGTCTGATCCTTCACACACTATACTCTCAAGATCTATTTTTTTTAGCATCTAAAACGTGCATTGGGACAATAAGTCCCACGTTAAAACCGTTTTGGGACTATATATCCAAAATCAGCTGTAGCTTACCGTTAAGTATTATAAAACACCAACAACCAATTTAATTTAATAGATCAAATACTTTTTTATGCAAAACAATCAAAATTTAAGTAAAAAAAGCTTCTTTTGCCAGATTTTTCAGCAATTTTATGATCGATACTGCTTAAGTTTTACCGATGTTGTGAACTTCATTGTCAGCTGGCGTGAATACGCTAATATATACCGTTAAATTTTCGGGCTTATTTAGATAAGCAATTGTATTAAAAATAATGAAAATACGAAGGTAACTGTTAAGTACTTTTTTGTCGACCTTTTTGTTTAAATAAATGTTTAAAAAAATGACCTTAAGCTTGAAAATACGAAGGTTTCAAAATTTGTGGGACGTATTGCCTTAGTAGTCCCAAAAGGGTTAAACCAGCTGATTATGATTAAAATAACATACAACAGTCATTTTCATTTATGCTTTAGTTTTACAACACTTAAATGTATGACACCTTGTGAAACCATCAATCAATTCAAAGGGAAGGTTAAAATCAAACACATTTCAAACCTCATTAAAAACTGTTGTTAGTTTTTATTTCCCCCCCTTTTTCAAATCTGAGAACTAAATTATAAGTAACTGCTCTAAGGTAGATTATTAATTTAACAAAATTGTATGAAAAAAATTGGTGTAAAAATTTTTGTTTTTTTCAAAACTTAATTAATCATGAAATTGATAGGTTTTTTTGAAAAGATCAAAATTAATAATAAACCCAGACCAAAATTAGTGGAAGATTAATGAACCGAAAACATAACAAGATTTGACACCTTCATACAATAGAAAATGCCTTAAAGAGAAGGTTCGAAGCAAACCTATTTTAAACACCATTTGATCGTTGTCTCTATCTCTCTCTCTCTCTCTCTCTAAATTTGCGCATGTCTAAA
>NDXZ01001063.1:0-16426 GCA_003055125.1 Paykullia maculata
GTCTTGTACTTGTATTGAAATGTATAAGTAAAAACAAATTGTTAAACTTTTGTTAAGAAATTGTTTTTATATTATAAACAGTGTTAGTAAATAGGTAGGTGTTGCTTTAACTCCAAATAGGTAAACATAGTAGGTATAAACATTGATATTTGTAAGAATTGCAATTACATACGTACATACATATGTATGTATGTATGTATGTATGTACCTATGTATATAGCGTCACCTAATATGCAAAAGGGCGTAACAACACTTTTTATTTTTTTATAGGAGAAGCAAAAAACGTTGTAGGCAACTTAGTTATTCAAAAATAAAAACAGTCAGTTTTTTCATTCAAGTGTGTTGTTACACCTTTTTGTTTTTGAAATTTATACACTTGTTGTTACGGCCTTTTGAATTTCGTTTGTAAAATCGTTTTTTCTTGACGTATAAGTTCAAAATTCTGAAGAGACATGTAATATAGTTTAGTGCATTATTATCAATCAAAAACTCGATTTTGATTTTTTTGCTGTTACGCCCTTTTGCATATTAGGTGACGATATGTAAATACATAGTTAAATATTTTAAAGAGAATTTTGGTATGATCAAATTTATTATTGTAAAAAAATTAACTGTAAAAATTACTTTGGTTTGTTACTTTAGTCGTAAGTTTTATGTTAAAAAGCTTTATTGAAAATTAGGTAAATGATAGATTTATTCGATTTTTGTTCGTTGTAGAGAAAATTTTTGTAAAATAAAATTTGTTTATCCTGGCTACCCTGAAAGCAACATACCTTTTTACCATTTTTCAAACACTTCTACAGAAGAAAAGGAAAGTCTTTATAAATAGGTACATAAAATGTTTTCAAAGATAAAATACAACAAACCTTCACTCTTCTCTTCTAGCACAAAAAGAAAAAGCAACGAAAAGGAAATAAATAAAAACAACAACTCAAACACACCCCTCAAAAAAACGAACGACAACAAACAAAACAACGAGAACAAAGTAAAAAAAAATGACAAAAATAACAAACATTTATAGCAAAATTACTTTATGCAAAAAAAGAAAAACAACAATGAAACAACAGCCAAACGAAGTTACAGACAGACATACACAGACACACTGCAAAACTCTGATGTCGGACACACTACAGTTACATCCATAAGTTTTGTGGTGTGTTTGTTGTTTGAGTAATTTTATTTGTTGTATTTTCGTCATTTTTATTCATGAACTCCTGTTACTTTTGATGAATTTGAGGCGTATCTAGGGCGTGGTGGATGTCGGCGACCTTGGGTGTGTTTGTTCCGCTATTTCGCTTTAACAAGGCTGGATTTAAAATATTTTGTATTTGATGGCTGGCTGACTGGCTGGCTGCCACTGCTGCTTGTGCTAACTACTTCTGTGTATGGTACGTACATACATATATTTGTGCCTGACTGGGTGTTTTAGGCGCTGTCGGCATTTCATTTCTCTATCGTTATTACTGTTTTTTTTGTCGTTAGCAGTTTTTAGCCAACATTCTCGGTCATAAACACCACCTTCACTACTATCGCCAACACCACCACCAGATACTATATTAAGTAACAAACAACCAAACAAACAATTTTTTCAAAAACCAGGGGGTATGTGCTACAAAAAAAATATTTTTATTATAAAACAGCTGACTGGCTGCTATCAGAATGAGGTCTGTTTATTATTATTTAGGAAATACATAATCGTACTTTCATTTTAAAAGCCTAAGAACGAAACAAGTTAAGCCTCTAACGTTTAAATTTGTAATTTGAGAATATTCAATAAAGAGCAATAGGACGTGGTACACGTTAAAAAAATTCTTAAACTATTTTTTTATTATATACACACAGCTTTTTATATATTTAATATACATATATGTATGTATGTATATGCGAATTTTTTTGTTGTAGGTAGGTATAAAAAATAATTATTAAATTTTTTACTTTAATTCTAAATTAACAAAGTATTGGTTTATGAGACAAAAGTAGAACATTTGTCACTTTAAAAAATACCTATTATTGTAAATTTTCTAAAGAAAAAATGTTTTTATTTTATAAAAAAAAAATACTTTAACACATCAATAAGTTCTATATTAAAGAATTCCAATGCAATATACAACCACAAAGTCACCTGTTAGTTCAAAATATTTGCCTTAAAAATGTGAAATTTCAGAATAGTTCATATATATCGTGAAGGTTGAAGCCATGATCGATTATCGATATATTTTTTTACCTTAACAATTTCCTTATTTCCCTTCCTTTCGTTTTTTAAATATGATGCAACGTTTTTTTTTATCCACTTTGATTACTTTTTACAATATCTACACATACACACAAAAAAATAATCGAGGTTATATTAACTATGAAAATAAAAAACTAAGTTTTTCTATCTAAGCAAATAAGATAAATATAAATCACTTTTAACTAAAATTCCAAGTTAATTTAACTATTGAACCTAGGTATCTTCTTCGAAATTATTATATACAATTTTATGTTGTTTATTTGTCAATTGAAAATATTTTTTTTGAAAAAAGTAAGTAAGCAAAGAAATTGAATTTATATTTTATTTATAATTTAAATATATTTTCAATTAAAATTTTTGTATGTTTGTATGTATGTATGTATATGAATTAAAAAATAAATATGTAGATATAATTAATAAATTTGTGCAAATGATTAATAAAATAAAAATAAACAAAAATTCCTTAATATTTTTTCTTTTGTTAGAGCCAACCATAGCATATTCAGTTCGTAGCTAACCATTAGTACACTCAACTTATGTATACGCGCCATAAACTAACTCAAAATGAGCTAACTTGTGGTTAACCATTAGTTAGCTTTAAGTTAGCTTAAATTCCGACAGGGATGTTTTTGGTGCTTAATACGTTTTTTTTCAATAAATACCTATATACATACATGTGTATAGGTATACGATTTTTTTAAGTGTAATCTCACGCACATTTGTAGGCTGGCAATATGATATCAGCAGTATGGGTATGTTGTTAATAGGCCATCAACAAATGAACTTAATGGTGGGTGGTAAGCTATATTCGAAATTTTATATGTTTAAAGGATTGTCTTATTTTAATGACGACTAAATAACATAAACAACACTTGCTGTTTGCATACATAAGTATGTACTATGTAAATTGAATACAAATACATAATAATAAAGATTATTTATGAAGAGATATTTTCAAATTAACACCTTTTTACACTTTGTTACTCTTTATAACAGTTTATTTTAGGGTCGATTGAAGAGTGTTTTTGTTTGGCCTCTTGCTATTTCTTTTGCTCCTCATTTCGTTTACTTAAATTATCCTTTTTTCAGCACCTCCTTTTTTGCTTTAGAAAAGACAACATTGTTTAAATTTTATTTCCTTACGCTTTTTGTAAGTTTTTGCTTTCTTGCAACTGGGAAAGACGACGTCTTTTTTAACTATTGTGTTTGTGAGTTTAAAACTTTGTGAAGGTGTTTCTTTTAATATTCTCTTTGCTTTGGTTCTACAGTTTGAAAATGTGTTGCTGTATGTTTGAATGAATCTGTTTTTATACGTTTTGTTTACACCTTGGAGTAGAGTGCGGCCACAAAGAAATTAGCATTACACAAAAATTATTATATTTGAGTGTAAGACATGCCTTTTTGGAAAATGAAAACATTTACTAATTGGCACAGAATTAGCTAAGATATGGGCGAAAAACCTTACTCGTATTAAATTAGTACTTTTTACATACATATATATGTATGTATATGTATTTTATAATTTTAAAACATTTTTTTTTTTAAATAAAAAATTCTCTTTTTATTTTAAGTTCTGAATAAATTATCTTTTTAATTTTAATCGATTTTTAATTTACATTTATTATTATTTGTTTTACCAATATTTTAAATTAAAAGGTAAAAGATATTTTTGGCTCTCATTTAAATAATACATAAAGACAGACATAAATATATATGTAGGTATGAATATGTATATGTATGCCTTAAAGTAACCATTCAAAAATATAGTCTCCAACTCGTAAACACTAACCACTTCTTTCTCAAGCCCCATTAAATTGCAATCAATTAGTGCAGCAATGTACCCACATATTATTTATGTGGGTGTGCTCTTTTGTAGTGGTGCAACAACAGCCATTAATGAAACAAAACGCCCAACAATGAAATCTCTTCTAACAGGTCCCCCAACCTTAAATAATTTTGCTGTAGTTACATACAGATGTACATACTTACGTATTTAGGTATAATAAAAGGGTACAAAATTGCAACATGGTGCAGCAGTATCGCATACCTACAAAAAGGGGAGTCCTAAAAAAACTTGATAGTCCTACTTTGAGGATGCCTTATAAAATCATTTCAAGTTTATAAGGACTTCTTTTAAATAATTCTTTAGTGCATTAAAAATTTGGACGATTCTAATGTACATATGTATGTATGTATATAGAGAATCAACAAACAATAGGAAAATATATGTATACATACATACATTCATACATACATACATACATACGTATGTATGTTGTTATGCAATTTGTGTTGCCGATGTTGAAAGTGATTATGAGGAAAATGTTACTGGTATTTACTAGGGGTTTTCTAATAGGAATTTCTGAAACAAAATCTCCCAAATTTTAAATATTTATTTGAACAAAATTTTTTCCAAATTATTTGAGGGGCATTTTTTTATATTAACATTCTTTAAAAATATTTAATAGATTAATTTTTTTGGGAAGTTATCAATAGTTGAGGAAAAATATATTTAATTCTCTACTTTAATTTCATTACTTTTAAAGTGTTTTTTATTCAATTTTTTAGTTAGCCATAATTTTTAAACATTTTTTTATTAAAAATAAATTTTAATAAATTGTTTAATAGAAGCTTTTGATAAATGATTATAAAAATTTTTACTAACGAATTTTAATTTGCTCGTGTTCAAGTTCATTTTTAAATTTCTTCACTAGCCTAGTGAAATGTATTTTCGAAACCAACTACGGTTTTATTGTCAGCACACTTTTATCGGTATGTTTAAGTGTTGGATGTAAATATCATCTAGTTTTATTAACATTAGTATACAAATAGGTATTTTTCGGGTTCTTTTTCATAAATTTACTATTTGTAAAAGCTGTTTGAAAGGTTTTCTTTTCATGATCCTATAAAATATAGATTTGGAATTAATATACATATATACTATGTTGGTATATCAGCTATTGAAAATCGGCATTATCGACTAAAATATAAGCCTTGTTTTTCAGACAAAAAACAATTTCTCATTTGTATAAAAAAATACTTCAGAAGTAATTTAAAAAAAAAAATATTTTTTTAAACGAAGTTAACAAATTAAGAGTCAATGAAAACCCTAATTTTTACACAAACATTACTCCCATACTGCTGCAAATGGCCTAAGGGGAAAAAGTCATTCATCTCTAGTTTTAAAATGGAATAAAAGTGGAAAGATAAATCTATGACTTTATGTTTGCAGGGACAGCTATAGAAAGAGATGGCATGTTAAAGATAACTTTAATGGCAATGGACTTTAAAATATATATGTATGTACATATGTATTTAGTAGGGCTTAATATAGTAGGGAAAAATATACTAAAAATAACAGGCAATGAATGCATCTGCCTGGCAATTTGTTTGGCGAAATAACTGGATTGTTTTTGATGAGAATACACCCCCGTAATGTGGATAAATGGTCGTTAGTAGAAGGTATTTTAGTTTGTCAAGCTTATACATGCGCACACATAAATTAATCTGCAACAACTCAACAATTAAACAATTAAAACATTTTTTCACATTCTTCTCTGGCAGCCTTTTGTGGTAATAAAATAAATTGGATTTTGCTGTTTGTTGCCTTCTCTGCTGATAAGATATCTGGTTCTGGGGGGTTGTATGAATTGTTTGCTTACCGCAGGGCGTTCATTAGTATATACATACATACATACATATGTATGTATGTACATATAAGTTTGATGGTGTGTAGCGTGCAGATATGTGTACTAGATGAATGAAATGCTTGTGTCAGGATTTTAATTAAGAAGATGTTTATGTACTAGGTTCGAAGAAGCTGCTATACTAAAAGCGTAGGTTGAAATGCTTTTTCACTAATGAAGAAACGTATATTTTATTTTTTTCCCATTTAGAAAATTTACTAATTGGCAAAAGTGGTCTTTCATAGAATGGTTGGTTGAAGGGGAGTACGAAGGTTGGCATAAAACAAAACAGAGACAGACAGTCAACTAGACAAATAGACAGTGTGGCATTAATTAAAAATAACGAACATTCATTCATTTGTATGCGCTTTAGGTTAGTCAAGTGTGAATGCATGTACATACATATGCATGTGTGTAATAATGTGATATGTATACCTACCTAATTAGTTTTTTATTTAATCTCAAGCCATTAAGTTTGTCGTGTAAAAAACATCGTTAAATTTTTTACTGAGTAAAAACTGTTTAAATGTGATACACTGTCTGACTGTCCGTCCATTATAGCAGCTATTAAAGCAAAATATTAACAAACAAATATTAGCAAATCGACTTAACTATCTAAACTGATTTTAGTTAAAAGAAACCCATATAAGGTACTGGTGATTCGTTCACTTAAATAAAATGTTTAAATGAGTTTTATTTTTATTACATTACAAAAACATATCGCACACCAAAAGTGACACAACTCAAAATTTTTAATTGTTCAGAAATCGAAATAAACTGTTTTTAACGTAAATAAAAATATTTAAAAACAAAAACGTTGGACCATTGAATTTGAATTAAAACTATTAAGCACTCAGCGTAGGGATCTTTACCGTTATAGGTATTATCTGACAAAACTAAAAATAAGTCACTTTTAGGAATTGCAACTTTAATTGTTTTTTAGCAACAGTTAACAACTAAAAAATACACTGATATTTTTCTTTTAGATAAACAAGTGTATTGTGCATAGTTTAAGCATATAAACTTGAAAAATGAAAATTTTGAGTTGTGTCATTTTTGAACTGGGTGTGCGATATGTATGTTAAATGTTTACTCTGCCTAAATTATGGTTTACTACAAACGGCACTTAAGTCACAGCTTCTTAATCGTTTCTCATAAATGTCCTATTTTTGCATACATACATACATATGCACATATGTACCTAAGTAGGTATGTATGTTAAAAAAAATTGGTTCTTCTGAATTTTTTAAACATTTTTTTTTGACAGCTAAAGAACACACATAGGCATTTAGTTGCATTTGTGGTGTGGTACATACTTACAATACTTACACGTTATACAATTTTCATTATACCTAACAAATAAAGAAAAAAAAATAATTTTGAGGCATATGCGACTAATCAAATATAAATGACATAGACAATCAATGTTTCTGCACAACGTACGTGACATTAAAATAACATCCAAAACAAAACAAAAATCGTTAATCGAATTCAATGTTTTCTCTTTTCTTATGAATCTAGGCCAATCAACATGGTTGACATATTATTAAATTAGTCTTATGTATGTATGTACCTATATACAATTTTAAGCACAATCATTTTTTTAATATTTTCTTTTTTCTCTTTAACAAAAAAGTTTAATTTGTAAAAATTCCTCTTTCTAATATTTTAACTATTACTAAAATTTTAAGTAACCGGTTGTCATAAACCATTCGTTCGTATCAGATATACAAACTAAATATGTATGAAAAAACATAATTATGTTGGTAAAAAAAATTGTTTTACAATCCTAAATATTTTAGTATTATTAAAATGTAACCAGTAATCATAAAATAGCAAATAGTGTAAAAAATATTTGTAAGCACTGTAAAAGTTTTACTTAAATAAATACTTGTTTAGTTAGTTACATTGTCATGTTTTTTACACACATGCACATACATATGATGGTATGGAAATAAACCAATGTTAAAAAGCTAAGTAAAAAAATTAATGCCTAATAAAAAGCATCCCAACCCCTCTAACACACACACAAACAAACAAAAAAAAATTAAAAAATCAAATCGAACACACAAATTTCAGGGGCCTTTCCCAGTCGCTTTTGTACTAGGCTCTCAGTTATTTTCACATCTAACATTCTGTACATTTTGTAGCTACACACATACCCATACCCACACACAAGACAAAACTCATTAATTCAATAGAAAAAAAAACACATTAGTGCAGTTAGTATAACAGCTACAATTTCTGTAGAGCAACGCCCGCCAAAATATTGTGAGGTTATGTGATGGGAGATAATAAACAACAAAAAACTAATCACACACACAATATTTCTTTATGTTATTTCCCATTACGCTTGTTTTTATAGCGGAGAGAAAGTGATGGCATGCATATTATATGCTCAAATGTAAATAAGCCAACGGTAGAAAGAGAATTGCGAAATAAATAAATAAAGAGAACAGTAAGTAATACAGTAAAGAACAAACCGAAAGTTACAAATAATATATGCCAAATACAATGGTTATATATAAACGCCTTTATTTTGTATAACAATACCCCTCATTTCGACGCTTTTCACAAAAAATATTTTTATTTTGTATAAATAACTTTATATGTAAATATTTTGATGACACAGGGACAATCAGAAAACTATTAAATAGTTTTTGTAAGGGATATACATACATACATATGTACGTATGTACTTATATTAAAAAAGTTTTTCTATATTTAGATAGTCAAACAATTTTTTTTATTTTCTATCAAAAGTAATTATCAAACAAATTTTCAATAATAATAAATACTTGTTATTAGCAACATTTTATAAGTTTTGCTAGAAATAGCATAATTTTTTATATTTAAAAAGGCCCTGACTGACTACCCTACAAAGCCGTGCGATTATGTCAAATAAATATCGTATAGAGTTCTGCCCTACATGAGAAAATTGCAACAAAATGTGTAATTGGTCGCCACACTGTCATAGAAAAAACTCATCTTTTAAAATATTCTCGGTCCCAAATTTATTTTTACGTTTCTATGGAATATAAATAAATTACTTGTAATTTTTTTGTACAGCTGCTTTACAAAAAGCCACTCTAATTGCACAGAAACTACTATTTTATGAAAATTTCCAAAAGATTATCAAATCGGACACACTTGTCAAAAAATCTGTCACACATATTTACTTTTTGTCCACACTTTCTGAACACACATACAATTTTTGACATATCGAACGACTAAATCTGATAGTCAGTCAGGGACTTAAAGAATTACTAAAATATCGTATCAAATAATTTAAATTTTTAAATTTAAACTGACAAACAATAGGCAATTTATACTATAAACTGGTCACATTTTTTTGAAACTTATAAATGGAGAATAAACAGATATCGTTAAACATTTTACGTAGACTGACAATTTTCTATAAATTTTATTAAAAAACAAGAAACAACCAAAAACTCTGACATTAAATTGTTGTAATACATTATTCTTTAGTGTTAAAAAAATCCGCAAAACCACTTTGTGTGTTATGCGTCGTAATAATTATGCTTCTCACTGTGACTAATTTGCTATTCGTTGAACTTGTTATACTGTTTTCTCTCTTATTCTAATGCTAAGCAGACGGTAACACCCAAAACAACAAATATAAAGAAGAACCTAAGAAAAAGTACTAAAGTTAATACACAAAAAAACTGTATTTTACTTGTAGGCGGATTATGAGAGCCCATGACCAAAAACCGTTTTTTATACAAGGACATTGCCATTTTACACAACGTTGTTTGTTGTTGTTAGTTATTTTTCTTAAACGAAATGAATTTATTGAAAAAAAATTAAAAAACACAAAACGAGGCAGGTTTTTTTTAACAAACACTATTAAAGACTTTTTTAACACAAATTGTATAAAGTTTTCAAAGAATCTACGTTCACATTAAACATGAACCCCATGCTTAGTACGAAAAAAGAACACTTGCACTTGAAACAAGTGTATACTCATTTAAATCGTGTGTACCCATTCGTTTTCGATAAGTGTACCCGCACATAACAAAAACATAGCAATAACAATCATCATTCATGGTTCATTCTTACTTGTTTTGTACACTCACTCTCACTATTCACACAAATTGGTGCGAAAGAATGAATGAATGGGTTTGCACATACAGCAAAGCAAGAAACTGTAACTTCCCCCTTTTTCAAACTGTAAATAAAGCTCTTTTTGTTGCTGGTGGTAGCTTTCTGAACGCCTGATTAGCGGCCAGCCGTTAGTAGGAACAAGAAAACGAAAGTGTTTGAGATACAACAACAACAAAAGAGCTTGATTGCTGCCGGTTTGTATCGGTGGGACCACTTTTTCAACAATTCGATGTCACATGCAGATTTTTGTCAATGCGAAAAAGTAGCCGTATGTTGTGTATGCAAATAACCAGGAATAAAATATTTGAAACCATATGTGTAATTTTTTGCCTGCCCCGGGATCCACCCAACCCAACCACTCAGATTTTTCTGGCTGCCGCCTGACATTGATTGCCCTAGTGGCCAAATGTACTTTTCAAAATTTTTAGATTCTGCGCATTTTCTCGCTGGTAGAACTGTGCTTGGGTGGGGGTGGATGCTGTGTTTGCTAATGTAGTGGGATGTTTTTTTTATTTCTGGGGTTGTTTGTTGTAGATACATATATGTACATATATATTAAATGAAATTCTAAGATTTCTTGAATTTTTTTTGCTCAATAGATATTTTTGTTTATTGCCATTTTAAAATATTTAAACATTTGTGGCAAAAGATGCGCTCCTAACCTTAAAAAATGCCTATTTTCAAAATTTTTAGTAAAGTTTTATAAATTAAAACTACTTTCTTTTCTATATTAGTAAGATGTCATTCAAAACCATTTTTCATTTAATGCTAGATACAGGTTTAGTAAAAAATTAAAAATACATACATATGTACTTATGTATGTACATAGTTTAGGCCACCGATTTTTACGAGCTTTTGCTTTATGGTTGCCTTAAGCAATTTTAAAATATTCACATCCAACTCAACTTTTAAATGAATAATAATTAATAGAAAACAGAAATTATAAGGACCGTAGGATTTTTAATAACATATAGATGATATTGAAGTTACATACCTATATACTGCAGCTAGACAAAATCACCGCTAACGAAAAGACCTTTAGCATAATAATTTAGTGTCGAGAAAAAATATTTACGTTTTTAATAATGCTTAAAACATTTATTCAAAATCTTTTGCAATATAAAATATATAAATTAAGAGACAAGTCGTAAAGTAGGCTCGTTTCTATTGATCAGCTCAATTTGCACATTAGCGAATTAAAGAATACGGTTTATGTGGGCATCGGTCGCAAAAGTAGCTTGTTGCACTGATTTTCTTTTAGTCAGGGTGTATTTTCTATAAACTTGAGTTAAACTGTATTTTTTTTAAACTATATTTATACGTATGTACGTATGTATGCAGCGCCGGCGCTATACTTTCTGTCGCCTGGAGCACTTTCTGAAAAAGCCGCCCTTATAAGTCCGTTTACACATCACCCAAGAGAACTTTCAATGCATTTTTCAATGAGGTTTTCCACGGAGGTACAACAAAAAAAAAATTAAAAAAATGCAACAAAGAACAAATTTATTTAAAATTAAAAAGTCCTATTTGTCCCATTGTCCTTTTTAATTTTAAAGCTATTTCTTTTGAATTAATTAATTTTTTTAAGTCTTTTGATATGTTCTTTATCGCAGTGAAAAGGTTGAAAAAACAATAAAATTGTATCGGGAAAATCATTTATGGAAACATTGACTTAAGCAACAAATAGTTATTATAGTAAGTGAAGCCATAAAAATACATTATTATTTTAAACATATTACTAAATTTATGTATATGTACATACTTCATACTTCAATTTTCAAAAAAACCTTTTTTTTAGAAAAAAACTTAAAAACTTTTTTGCACTTAAAAAAACCAGCAAAAAAAAGATAAATCTTCCAATATGACAACACTGTGCACAGTAAAAAAATGCTCTTAATATGGAATGGGAATATATTATGAAAAATGTGTGGTGTGTATATGGATTTTGTTTTTTATTTCTATGTTGTTACTTACAATTGAATGTTGACACAGTTCTATTTTTTTTTTAAATTATCATTGGGCCGTATATTATCATTGTTAATTGTGATTCTAAAGTATTACGTTACTTTTTGAATAGTATACCAAAAACCAAATTAATATTAAAAATAAAATTGTGTGAAGTTTAAACGCTTTAAACGAATCAATCCTTAAAATAAAATTAATTTTGATATGTAAAATAATTTAAAAAAATTCTGTTAAAAAAAATATTATTTACATTTTCTTAAAATTATTTACTTAGTTTGTTTTATCCCACTGTACAGTATTTCTTTTCAAACCCTGTTTAAATGTATCTAAATTAAATTTACTGCCATTTTGACAAACAAAATGTCTCCCAATGCCACCTGCTATAAATTTCAGCCGCCTGGTCTTTTAGTGACTCACATGACGCGATTTCGACACTATACACATGGCGTGTTGTGTTGCGGTAGCCCACAACAACAACAACAGCAGCAGTCAACCAATCCAAGCAACACATGAAAAGTCGTTTCTTAGCTAGCTCGCCTCATGTTTGTGTATAACGATGACGAACACAACCACACCTACCTCATATAAACAAGTCTGACTGATAAAGTTTGCCTGAATCAACAACATGCCAACAAAAGAAATCGCATGCAATTCAGAATATAACTCGTTATTTCAACTTGTGTTTAAATAGTTGTCTCTTTTCTTCTTGGAGATTTTGTACTAATTGAAATGTTTCTAAAAAAAGCTTGAATATTTTATGTCTGTTGAAAATTCTGAGAGCCTAATAAGTTAGTGACTGACATGACGCGATGTTTTCACAAAATGTTTCCTAGTAAAAAAGAAGACAACAAAAAAAACAAGACATGATATGACGATGTGTATAAATGACACCATCCACTAGCGCAAGTTTGTATGTTGGTTTGTGTTTTTGCCCATTGTACATAGAGCAACAATCATCAAACCAAACAACCAGGGTAAATAAACAACGTGCTGTGCTGTATGTTGCTAGAACCAAGCGTGTATAAATTGAAATATCAAACGTGTTGTCAGGGTGTATTATTACTTATTTTTGCTGTCTGGTGATTTTGTTTTCGATACAGCTGTTTGCCGTTCACTTCAACCGTCAGTCGTACGTTTGTGTGTGACATTTTTAGACTGCTTTTGTATGTATCTATCTAGCTTTCTTTCTCTTTCAGTTTAGTTTCTTTCCACTGTCTTTGTTTTATACAAAAAGCACCACTAAACTTTTTAGCTGCGGCCAATCAAATGTTATGGCGGGAATTGTTCTTACTGTTTGCTGGCTACTAAAAACTCTGTTTGCCTGTCAACTTCGGGTGGATTTTACGCGCGAAACCAAAAAACGTACCGTACGTGTGCGACAAAAACAACCAGTCAGTCAGCCAAGCAGCCATCCGACAAACAACGTAGACAACCAGGGCAAACTTACAATCAACACGCGGTTAAATCGCATGCAACACATCTGACTTTTTTCTTCTTATAAATAAATAACGTATACATACATACATACATATGTATGTACATATTTATATTGATGTGTATGCATATTTTTTTCCTCACCTTCTACTTTAAAAGAATTATAACAATAATGTAGATTAGAGCTGCCAGACGAAAAGCTTTAAAAAATATCTGAAATATCTTGAACTTTTTTAAATCTCTTAAATTTAAATCATAATATATTGGATATGCTTGATAAAATGTGTTATTTATCATTAACTCTCTTTTTATTTATCGGAAAATTTGATTAGTTTATCTGGCCACCTTAAACTTTTTTCCCCCTTAAGCTATGAAATAAATAAATAAAATAAGTAAACTTATTCCATACAAGCAGTTTTTTTAATTTTTGCATTTTAAAATCTAAAAAGGAGAATTTTCAGTGCTGTCTGTTTGTTGTTTTTGTTTGCAGTGTTCACAAACGAGATCTATTCATTAGGCGCACATAAATTTGAGTAATAAACTAAAGACTCGAATTAACAAATCAACATACATATACTTAAAACACAAACTAAACAAAGGCATACAAACTGGCAAACTCATATTTCCGTACTTATTGTTGTTGCTGGCAGCTAAAAAAAAACAAACTTAAAATCATACCCAAACAACAAAGTCCTCACAAAAATTTGTTGTTTTTCCCCTAAGTACATTGTTTTTGTTTTTAACTGGTTTTTGCAAACATTTTCTACTAAAAAACTCTCCTCATACTGGTTTTATTTGCAGCTATTGTTGTTGTTGTTTTTATAGTTTTTTAGTCAAACCGGCCCACCATTCTAGGAACTTGCGCTAGCTGCATGTGCAGGCAAACAGCCGTTTTAGCAGCAAGACGACCTAATTTGTAAAAATATCTTGTTTTTTTATTTCTTTTCCCCATACGTACATGTACATATTTTTAAATACATACATATGTGTGTACATAGGTACATACTCACATATAATGTGAGCAAGTATGCAATTGAAGATAAATAAGTGTACCAGTGATGTTAGCTGTGCGGTAATTACCGTTTTGTATTTTAATTTATGGCGTTTTCTTTCATGACATCAATGTTGCACTTTTGCTTTTTTGAATAAAATAAAACATGCTTAAGCATGTACAAACAGATTTTCTTTTCTAAAGGTTGGATGTTCTACACTTCTGTAAATCTCATATTATTTGCTAAACTGTGTACACTAATGATAAAGTAATTTGTACTAACTTAAATTATTATCACTTTTTAAGTTTTCTACGCAAATAAACCGAAATAAAAAAATTTTATACCTAGGTAGGTTAGCCTATTGTTATACCCTTCACACACATACATGTGGTAAGGGTATACATATAAAGGTTGGTCATTCCGTTTGTAATTTCTTCAATATTAATTTGCGACCCTATAAAGTATATACTTAGGTACATATATAACACAAAAATGATTATATTGGGGAAAAAGAGCAAAAAAAATTTTTGTGTATTTTGAAAAAAATTTGCTAATATACACACATGGAGAACGTAGTGAAGGGTATATAAGATTCGGTATAGCCAAATATAGCGCTCTTACTAGTTTTTTTTTCGATTATCAGTAACACGTTGAAAAAAAGTTTAACAAAAATACTAAGTATTAAAAAACCGAAAACCGGATACCCTTACCACATGTGTGAAGGGTATAAAAAAAATATATTCACTACCAATGGTGAATGGTATATAAGATTTGGCCCAGACAAAAATAGCGCTCTTACTTGTTCACAGCTTATCAAACTACGATCGGACATCGTAAAATTGCATTCGGATAAAAGGCTTCATCAGAATATGGTTACTGATTACTTCACTGTTACAAACCCCGTATAAACGGAATATGTGTGAATATATTATTCTAATTATTTTTGCTACATACAATGTACATACAATTAATAAATTTGTGAAATTAAACTAATAAAAAAAAATTTAACAAAAATTGTTTAATATTTTATTAGAGCCTCCCAGTTCATTCATAGCTAACCATTAAAGCACTCAAGAAAATAAAAAACACAAGAAGTGATGATCTCCGTTTGTCTGTCTGCTTTTTAATCCAAGTGAGTTTGGATGGAGTTGTTGGCAAACAAAATGCTCTACTTTTGCCAGGCGATCATAAAGACAATAAAAAATCAGCGCCATAATATAGTTAATAAAATGCAGAAAAAAAGATAACAAATAAATAAATAAATATGGATATTTTCTGGTAAGTTCTTAGGAAAACGAGGAGAATAGTATTTCTTTTTTGTATTTATTTATATTCTATTTTATTTTATTTAAGCGACGGATGTAGGGACAAATAAATTTACTTAAAAAGTTGGGGTTGGATAATTTGGTTGAAAGAAGGTACACATATGTATGTAGGTATAAGCTAGACTTCTGGTAAAGGAAAATATGGTTATAAAACATCAATGTCAGGTACGTTAAGAGAACGTGATAATGTAACACATATGTATGTACATGCATACATACATACATATGTATGTTAATATTGCAGATTATATTCTATATCTTTTAAAAATTGATTTTTAACAAATTATGAACATTTGACATTTTAAACAATAATAGGGAATTATAGAAAAAAGCCAAAACATCTCCAGTATGCCAGACATTTTAAAATAGGTAACGAATACGTCAAAATCATCATCCTTAAAAAACCTTTCAAAATTAAACTTCGAACGAACGAGTAGAACAGATATGCTTGATAGGGTTTTAAACGATAAACTCATTAATTTGGTGGCAACACAATTGAGACACAGCCATATGCAGATACATATGTACATATGTAGGTATTTGTAAGATTTTTTGAATCGCAGACAGAACAAATACATGCGAAGGTCGCCTATCGGCCCACGGGACAAACAACCGCTCAACAGTAGCAGTTGTGGCTTCAATTAGTCAAGCACGTATCATACCAAG
>NDXZ01001067.1:0-10433 GCA_003055125.1 Paykullia maculata
CGGAATGACAAACTTATATATACCCTTATCACCTTAGGTGAAGGGTATAACAAGTGTTTTGTGCATAGTTTGAGCATATAAATTCGAAAAATGAAAATTTTGAGATGTGTCACTTTTGAACTGGGTGTGCGATATGTTTAAAAATACCGATTTTATTATTAAAATCCAAAAGCCACCTTACAAGTAAATAGTCTTAAGTTTGTTTATAAGGTTTTTTGCTTCTCTTGATAAAAAGTGTACTTACGGCTTTTTGGATTTTAGGTGGCGATATGTGTATATTAAAACAAACAGAGTTTACATATTTTTAAGGTTTATTAATTTTACATTTAATTTGTTTTCAAATTGAATTATGTAATAATCTCAGATATCGAACAAAATATTAATTGTATAATGTAAATAAAAATTTCCATCGATATAGAATACAGTAGTTTGCATTTCAAAGCAACCAAAATCGAAAGAATGCCAGTTGAAAGACCTTTACTAAAGGCAAAGAAAACTCAAGTTCGAGTACAATTTCTTGAGAATTCGGCCCCTGGTCATAAACATTCAGTTTATGTCGGTTTTCATAACAAATTTTTTTATGGAAATTAACAAACAGATTAAAATCAGAATTACGTATGTAATTTAGTTTTGTAAAATTATTTGTTTTCAAATCGACATAGGTAGTTTACAGAACACAAGCAAATAAAATATTTTATCAAATTTCTTTTTTGCTAATCAGTAAATTTCTCTCATTCATAACTTTTTTGCATCATCAACAAGTATTTTCGTTGTGTTTATTTTTTTTTGTACGTCTGAATGTGTGTGTTTGTGTGTGGGTGCGTGTTTAACTATGACTTTTGAAATGTGTTGCCAACTTAAACATCTACTAAACCAGCATTTTGACAATTAGGAAAACCCGAATAGGAACAATAACAAAAACAATTAACAACACCAATACATGAAATAAATACAAGGTAAATATGTATTCTTAAAGTTTCAAAACAAACCATGCGTTAACAATTTATGAAACCCCCTTTTAGCAGCGACAACAATATCTAGAACAAAAACAATAACGTTTTAGAAAAAAAAAACAAAATAAAATACGTATGCACACAAGTAACAACTTAAGTGTGTCAGCTGCACTACACATATGTTGCTTTTTTATTTTTATTTTTTAATTTTTGTTGTTAGTACATACCTATCTACCGTTTGTTGTTGGCCACAAGAAAATCAACAACAACTAAACTAACGATAAATTAGCAACAGCCGCCCGTCACATACACACGCAAGCACTTAGCTTTGGATTTTTGTTTTATTTCTTTGCCAAGTCCGAAAAGAAATCAAAATCGAAAAACAAAAAAAAAAATGAAAATAAAATTAAAAACTCGATAATTAAACCGTAAAACGCCGTTGCACAACACAAAGAAGAACTTTAAGTACTGACAATGTGTTAGTGTAGTGTAGTAATTGTAACAAATACATAGTAGTCAACTCCAACTTACTACAGCCTTAACAACAGGTTTCTTAACCATGTTTATTTACTGCCTTCTTTCCCTTTTTTAACTACTCTTAAACATTATGCACTCAATTCATTACCCCACTCTATACACTTTTTTCTTTCATAAAAGTGTAGCTCCTGAATTTGTTAATTTATTACTAGTTTATAGAGTTCAAACGAATATTCGGTTTCGGCCAAACATTTGGGTTACGGCAGTATTCGGTATAAGATCAAATTTTGGCTACAACTGAAACTGGATTTAAGAATAAAAAAGTCCTGTCAAAAAAGTTGATTTGCATTTTAAACTGAAATAATGAAAGTAGTGTTGCGCTGTACTTTAATTGGGAAGAAAACGGTCTCAATTAGTGGCTTCCAACCGAGTCTGTAGAGGGATATTTTTATTGCCTCGCCAGTTCCTGCGTTGCTGCAGTACTCTCTTTGTTACCTTGTTTTGTCCATTTTTAAAGTGTATCCAAACCATCCAAACCTTCTTCTTAGGATATCGTACTGTATTGAGTTAAAGTTTGTAGCTCGAAGCGGTTCGATATTGCCTGTAGTGTTTGGCCAGCAGAATCGAGTTATACGTCGCAGCTTTGCAGCGTAAAAGAAGGATATGCGTTTAAAAGACTTGGATTTTCAGATGCTTTAATATATCAGCAGACCTCCACGCGTCTCTTCTCGGGTACATTGTATAATGGTCCTTGTTGATGCGTGCATCTACGTCTACGCTTGTAGCTTTTTCAATAAAAGATTTTTATGCCCTTCATCACAGGTGACAAGGGTATATAAAAGTTTGTCATTTCGTTGGTAATTTCTACAATATTCATTTGCGACCCCATAAATTATGTATATTTTGAATCCTTATAGATAGCGAAGTCGATTTAGCCATGTCCGTCTGTCCGTCTTTTGAAAACAAGTTTTCTAAACCCCCCATATCGTAAGGACGCGTTTTGGTATCAAACAATCAGAAATTCTTCTGAGATTATTGCTTGCTATTGAAAACCAGTTAAATCGCTTTACAACTGTCCGAGATATAAGCCAAAAAGACGACTACAAATTTTTTTATTTTATTTGTTTTACTCAAAAATTAAACCATTTGTGTTTCAGACATGCCTTTTGGGGAATTAAAAAAAAATAAAAAATTTCGAGATATAAGCAAAAAAATTTTTTTTTGAAATAATAAAAAATTAAATGATAAATTTGCTTGAATTACTTTCTGTTTTAATTCTTTAAATAATTTCAAAATGAAACTTTTATAAAAAGTCGAAAGTAAATATATTAATTCATTTCATTAGCACTATAAAAGTCAAAGCTTTTGATATTTCTAACTGCAATTTCTGTGTGGCACGCATACATTCACACTTACAGGTTTTGTAAATTTCACTAACACATACTCATTGTATTCAAGTTCATGCTATGTACCTTAATTTCGGTTTAGGCCAAATGTTGATTATTTTGCCGAACATTAGTTTTGCTTCGGTTTCGGTTGGACACAACAAGTTTCTTGTTTTTTTTTTTGATATTTTCCTAACATTTCAAAAGAAACAGTGTTGCCAGTAACAGAAAATGTATGAACAACTTCTTTGTAGCGAAAGGATAAATAAAAAAAATATGTGTAAATTTTTCTTCGAAAAGAATTTTTAATTAAAAAATATGTATTTATAACATTTTAGGAAATGACAACAATATGACAAGATAACACACCTAACTAAAGAAAATTTGAAGAAAAACTATGTTGATATACATATGTAGGTACCTATCAAAAGTTTTTTTTTTCCAAAATCGGTCCAGATTTTTTTTAAATTCAAAAGTTTAAGGAAATTTTTTTATAAATAGGAAATTTATTAAAAAATGTAATAATGCCTTAGCTAAGTTAGTTCTTGCCTGTGGCAGCGTTTAAACAAAATAAAATTAAGCCAAACTAGAAATAAAAACAAAAAAAATAAAAAAATTTTTTGCTTATATCTCGAAAAAAAAATTTTTTTGCTTAAAAATCTAAAATTTTTTTCTTTAAAATTCCCCAAAAGTCATGTCTTACACATATGTATAATAATTTTTAAATTAAAAAACTTAAAAAAAAGAGGCAGTCGTCTTTTTTTCCTTATATCTCAGCCGGTTATTAATGGATGTTGCCAGTTTTCAATACCGATTTTT
Organism: Paykullia maculata; assembly: GCA_003055125.1. Taxonomy (NCBI): domain Eukaryota; kingdom Metazoa; phylum Arthropoda; class Insecta; order Diptera; family Rhinophoridae; genus Paykullia; species Paykullia maculata. The sequence continues at coordinate 3,635 of NDXZ01001067.1, forward strand.
TCGAAAGCATTTCCAAAAGTTTGATACCACATAAAGCCCCGGGTGACCTATGGGAGCTACGTAAACTTGATTTCAACATACACACGGACAGATGGACAGACGGACATGGCTAAATCGACTTCCCTATCTATAAGGATCCCGAATATATATACTTTATAGGGTCGCGAATGAATATTGAAGAAATTACAAACGGAATGACCACATGTGTGTGTGTGAAGGCTATTAAAAGGAAAAAACTGTTAAAACTAAATGTTAAAAGCATTCTTCGAATAATATGTAGGAGTGTTTTGATTTTATTGTTACAATTGGTTACATAATTATCTGCATTCATTTACATATTCATTTTTCAAAAATCTGTAATTGCAAGTTTATATGTACATATGAATGTACTTAAATGAAAATACACTGTGTGAATTTCTAGCAAATGATGATTTTATTCCTACCAATAATTTTTAGCGAGAATTCCCATTCAATAAGAAAAATATCGAATATAAAAATCCAAAAAAGTTAAATGTTACTAATAATTTAAATTATTATAACACATATGTACATCTAAAAATGTCTTAAAAAATATGTACATACAAACATATTTATGTTAAAAAAACTGGATATTTTTATATCATGAAATATATAAGTATATATATACTATGAGACTCAAAAGTGAGTAAACACCTGTGAAGTATTCCGTTTCTCTAAGATAATGAAAATAATAATATTTTCGTTATATTTGCAACAATCGACACGACTACGCCAATCTAATTGACCTAATGTCAAAGTTTAACTGACCCCCCATCAATACATAACTTCACTTTTTATTTTTTTAGGGTGTGAGTTTTAGTCCAATTTCTATGTATTTGAAAAAGTCAAATGTTTAAGATAAATTCTTAAAGTTTAACTTATTCGTTTCAAAACCGTTATACACTTGATTACTTATAAGGTTAAGTATTAACTATTAGTTAAGTATTAACTATAAAATAAAATAATTTTTATTATACCCTTCACCAGAGGTGATAAGGGTATATATAAGTTTGCCATTCCGTTTGTAATTTCTACAATATTCATTTGCGACCCCATAAAGTATATATATTCTGAATCCTTATAGATAGGGAAGTCGACTTAGCCATGTCAGCCTATCCGTCTGTTGAAACCAAGCAGAAAGACCATGGGGAGATATGAGTACCAGATCCACCCTCTTGCTGTTAGATATCTCAGTAGGTCACTTAACCTGGTCTTAGACACCTTACGAAGGTGTTTCAGAATGTAGTTTCCCAAGAATCTGTGACAGATAGGGCGCGCCATTCGCAGATACGATAGTGAACTGATTCCTCCTTACCTATCGCATTTTGAAAGTCTGTTCTCCGACTAGGTTTGTTCAGTAACTCTTTACAAATGGGAACTTTGCTGAACACTTTTCCAAGTTTATCGTGAATTTAAAAAAAAAAAATATGGTTTTTTACTCTTACATTCTAGGTTAAAGCTTAGTCTAGAATTTTGAAAGTACTTATGTTCATTACCTCCACAGTTGCCGATAAAAAGTTCATATTCACATTATCAGCAGCCTATAGCCTTGAACTTTTAAGAAAATATCTCGAAATGCATGCACCTTATGTCTTACTGTTTTCTTATTAAAAAGTCAAGAGGTGTAAAGAAGCATTGAAATGGTTGGTAGTGGTAGTGGTGTATGGTCAGAAATATTGAATTTCAATAATCAACCATAGTGTGGGTTTTATTAATGAGGTATCGTACAATGATGCACCAACAATAAAAACCACAACATTTTTGTGTTGACAACCTCCAGAAGCCAATGACGTAATTGGCTTTTGTGAGCAAGATCTTGAGTGTAGGTAGGCTTAAAGCATTTTTAAAATTTTTTAAATTCTGACACGTATGCAGATAAATATCGTCATTTATTTCTTTGACATACATTTACAAAAAAATTCATGTTCTTTTGTTGTTATTTTATTGCAGATTGATTGATTTTGGTACTGATGATCATGACTATGACGAAGTTGAAGATTTACCAGAAGAATCAACAACCAATAATCAATCAGTACTCTACAATACCCAATCCAACGACAATCAAAATATTGTTAATAATAACCCCATTGTTGGAGCTGGAACAACAAATATATCAACATCTGCAGCAGCAGCACCAGTTTCAGTTAGCAACAATAATAATTTGGATTTACCACCAGAATTACCGCCTCCAAAACAAAAAACTTCCGCTATAAATTCCAAAGGCGGCAAAACGAAATCCTCTTCCAAAAACTCAAAATCAAAAATACCACGATCCCCTTCTCTGGCCAGTACTTTGAGCTATAATAACTTTCAGCCACCCCCAATTTCGGGCATTCCACCTCAGACGCCTCCTCTACCTTTGGGCTATCAGAACAAAGGAAAATCCCTTAATTCACCGACTTCGCCTTTGATCACTAATAATGTTAGTATATTTGCCAGCAATAGCAACAACAGTATAATGGCTGGTGGTAGTGGCAAAAGTGGTTTGAGTGTTGGAGGCGGTGGTTTAAATGCCTCTAATGGTAATGCCCAACGTAATAGTGCAAATATGTCAGCTAATTCACGTCGTCCTCAAATACAAATTTCAACACCCATTGCTGGAGAAGCGATGAAAAATTTTCAGTATTTAACATTGACTGTACGCAAGGATGAAAACGGTTATGGCATGAAGGTAAGTAAAATTGTTTTCTAAAACCTCAAAAGGATTTCAATATATTTCTTAAATGTTCACAAATTTGTATAATTAAGACTAGGTTGGACCCGGCCTGCTTGGTTACCCCAAACTGGTTACTCAAAGTTTCCCCCTTTTTCTACAACGTAAATTTTATTCTAATCGGATCAGTTTTTATTTTTATTTTTTATTAATAAACCCTTTTTCCATTTTTTTTACTTTTCACCTCTAGTTTTTATCCCGTTATGTTTGAGTTTTCAAAAAGTACCAAAAACTTATTCCTATTTTTTTAAAAAGTTTGGTAGTTATAAGGTTCCCTAAAAAGTACCAAAATAAATTATTTTTACCCGTTTTCACTCCCAGACTCCTAAATTTTAAAGAAGTACCTGACACCTATCTGCTTATTTTTTGAGTAGATTATAATGCTTTTTAAATTTTGTTTGTATCTTATTTAGTTAAGCAGGTATAAGGTTACCGAATTTTTTCCTTTTTTACTCCATAAACGTTTGAATTTCCAAAAATCCCTTCTTAGTGGATTTATACAACAGGAGAGGAACCTACAGTCTAAAGTTCATGTTTCTGACTTTAAGCGTTTGGGCTGTGCGATAATGAATTTTTTTTTCTATCTAAAGCAAACATAATCGTTAATTAAAGTGAAGGAATAGATCTGGCAATGTGAATTTAATAAGGTAACCGTGATTCAATCAGCTGACTTCTGTTCCGTCATATATTTTATTGTCACCCTATTGAAATGTGAATTGCGAATTGCATCGTGTGTCAGATTGGATTTGATATTCGTGCAAAAGTTATAGTGAACACTGAATCGATATACGCCTTAAGAACACGCGATAATTGTGGTAATGTTTGCGCATTAAAATCCGGCATGAGCGTGCAAGCTCGTGTTTATCTCAGCGGCCACCTCAGAAGCAAATTTTTCGGTTTAAAGTCACCTCGTGGTGCGCAGTTACTTCGAAATAGGAGGTTGAACCTCATTTTTGGAAGGAGCCGACTGAAAGCCTGTTTTGATGAACTGCGATCGCTATGGAGACTGAATAATTGTATGCTTTTTAAACGCCTGTATTCGCGCATTTTTGTGCTGTGGTTTGGTCAGTCAGATTTCCCGATTTACCTGCCCGACTTCTTCCTGTGGGGATATTTAAAGTCGTTGGTGCACGCGAACAAACCCCGCACATTGGAGCACTGACAGATCAACAAACGAGCCGAATTCGGCAACGTGGCACATTCAGTTTAGCGACAAACTTATAATTGTGTTGAAAGGATTGCAAATTCTGTCTCTAATCCTCCTAAACAGTTAAGAGCCTATTTCTCTCCTCAGGTTACACCATTGCAATCACGTCGGTGTCAAATTGTATAGCTTCAGCACAGCTTACGTAGAAGTTTAAAAATCAGCACTTAGTAGTTTTACATGTTGCTTTTAAAGTAGAGTAATGATCAGAGAAAATCGTGTCGTTTTAAATATATGGCCATCATGTGGTCAGGATCGACACGACTCGCTTCATTGTCAAAATAACCCCACTTTTCTAAATTCAATAGATTTGTAAACACGTCTGAACGAACCTTTTTTTTCCTGATATACTGCAATTATTAGATGGCGGGGACCCTATGGAACGTACATATGTATATTTAAAAGAAACATTTTACTTAATTTGTTTTGCATGTCTTAAGAACAACTGGTTTTATTTACATGGCTTGTGCTTGTACGTACTTCCATTTGTTTATGATGCTTTAAGCACATTATAAAATACTATGGTACTACATATTTCCAATTAAAAACTGGGTTATAGATGTAATGTACTTGTTTCTTCCCCTCCCCTCTGGGCCTTCAGTTACACATTAATTTTTTAGTAACTCATTATGATGTAACTGCAATAAAACATATTCTGTGGAAATACTTAACAAAATACACATTGAAATTTGTCAACAAAATTTAAACGAAAACAAATTTGTTTTTCAATTTGTTCAGCTGTTTCAAAGTTATAGTCTTGTCTCAACATCTCTCTCTCTCTCTCTCTATAAATGCCTTAGTTTTTAATTCTCTGAATTCTGATGCATTCTAGATTGAAGTAAAAGCAAAAAAAAAAACCATAACAAACTGAAAATATTAATTTTAAATATACTTTTCATAATTTTTTCAGTTTGTTAAACATATGTAAATATTTGCGACAATGTCACGTAGTGTGGTGTGTTCATATGTTGCATTCCATATTTCATGACTTTCCTAAACTTGAGTGCAAAGAAAAATATATTTAATTGGTTTTAGTTTTTGTGTTACATAATTGAAGTTTAACAAAGTAAAAGTGAAAATTTAATAAGTTTGTTATGATTGTCATTGTGTACTTGGTCTAACGTTAATAAAGGGTGTCCCAAAAGGCAACCATAACAAAGCACTTTTGACAGCTAACAGTTTACAGCTAGAAGAAATAGAGCCTTAAACGACATATATTGTTGATTAATTTAATTTTATTGTTATTATATTATTATATTGATCTAACTCTGTCAACCGTAAAAAGAGTAATTAAAAAATTCAGGAAAACTTAGCCGTTTAGCTGTCTATATTTTGAAGCACTTTAAAGCATAGGAACATCAAATCGCCGCCGCGGCCAAGAAAAGCTAAGAATTTGCATTTCAATGCTTACAAAGTTAAACTGACAGAAGAACTAAAGACGATGTACAGAGAGGAACGTAAATGTTCATTTTTTTTTAGCAAAAGGAACCTAAGCGATTAATCGCCGTTTTTACCTTAATTGTATGATTGCCCAGAACGCGTCAATGTTTGTTCCTTTTTCGAAAATTAGGTTGGTTCAGCAGGGACTGTTACAGTCTTAATATCGTGACATGATAGAAAACAAATTCTGCCTAAATTTGTTTATATTGATGTGGATGACGCACAGTCCGTAAAACAATTCAACAACTGCATGAGACATTTCCTCGTCATTTTGCTTTTTGTTTCGGTTATCAGAATTTATACCAACAAGTCCACAACTGCCCGTAAATTGAAGCAGAATGTCAAACGCTGCATTAATAAAATTTAGCTACAACCACCCGCCAAAATTTTTTTCTTAATTTCGTAAGCGGTGCCGAGGAGTTATTTGCTTTTCCCAGACTATACAAGACAATGTCAAAACTGTTTACCTACGAAAGAGTAACAAAGTATGCATTCTAAATGGCTTATTAATTCAGCTAATTTTTTTTTTAAGTATAGAAATCAGCAAGATTATGCTGCACATCGTAGGGATAAAATAAGCGCTCATTAATTGAAGAAAAAAACAAGTGTAAAGTCATGCCGTTTATAGGCTATTTTGTAAGCTGGTTAGCACTAAGGAAGCTATGCAAGAAGCACATAAACATCATTAAAATGGCCGACTTCCCAAACGCAAGTTGCAAAGCATCAATCAAAAGGCCTTAGGTACAACCCTGCTTTGCATACCAAATAAAATTGATGCAAGATTTTGACAGATAAGACTCATCAAACTGAGTTGCAAAAGCCAAATAAAAAAAAAGAAAACAAGTGAGAGCGCTATATTCGGCTGTGCCAAATCTTATATACCATTCACCACTTGCAGGTTTGTAATAAGAAGGGTAGTTACGTATAAATGTGTGTATGCATGTATGTATGTATGTATGTATGTATTTACATGTCCTAAAGAAAATTAAAGTCTTAGAATACTTGATTATTTTTTTAAATTTTTGTTCGTAAGGTTTTTCGCCCATATTTTTGCGAATTCTAGGCCAATTAGTCCAATTTTTTCAAGCATGTCTGTCTGCAGAATATAATTTTTTTTGTGTAAAAAAAAGGTCGTCTGGTTTTGCTTATATTTTATGACAAACCTATATGTATATACCCTTGTGGTAAAGGGCATAAAACTTTGTTTTCTATTTAATTTACAGTTTGCGTACATTTTGGAACCTTCTTTATAGGCATACAGAATTAATAAAAAATGTCATAAAAGCTAAGAATTTTCGAAGAACTTTTCCAAATTCGAATATGTTTAGAATTTTTGTTAATTAATTGAACCAGCTAATAACAAACCACCCTAATGTGAACATTATAAAATATCGCAAAGAAAACATTGACAAAAATTTCTTTTT